>NW_021011509.1:2106399-2195864 GCF_003987935.1 Bombyx mandarina | reverse complement strand
GTGTGTGTGTCCGCTCCGACGCACGACTGGAGTTTACTGGATATAAAAAATTAAACGAAACAATACGAGAAATAGTTCTATATTACGACAACACGATACACTACAGATTATTAACAAATTAACGAGACACAAAACAAACGACTAACAAATATATGAAAATACAATAATGAGAGAAACGCGCGATCAGTACGAGGCTTTGTGGCGGACTGCCGGCGCAGCAGCCCGGCGTCACCTGCGATAACGCGGCCGCGCGTTGGCTCCTGATTGGCGCGCGCACGCATCACCATGGCCAATCAGGCGCATAACGCATTTCGTGTGACATGCTATACTCTCTAGTACGATTTTGGTCCCCATAATTTTCATACCCCGGGCCTATATATGTAAATCGATTCTTAAGGAGTAAACTCCAAAAATATGGATTATTTTTCATCTTAATGCCCAAACGAAGTCATGTCAAAGTATGGCGTTGGTCTAAGTACATTATGTTAAGTGATTATCGAGACGGATATTCCCAACGCTAATGGTGCTATCCACGAATAGACATGACCAAATTCTCGATTCTGCTATGTAGCGGCTCTATTATCTCTAAACTGTGGAACCATGGACGCTTTGTAGTAGAATTAGGCCTATCCATGCTAAGGCTCGTAATATTTCCTTCCAATAAAAAGCTTTGTTTATTTTAATTCGATTTACAGATCCAAATCAACACAATAAGTATATTTACGTACTCATTTAAAACATTTCATTTTGTTAGTACCAGAAAAATTTCAACCAGCATCATTTGGCAGAGATATTCAATGACGGATGGCCAAATTTATGACGTAATCCATGACGACACGCAACGCCCATCGGTGTGTTAGCAGTGATAAATTGTGTTTCAAAAAAAAAAAAACTTGTTTACATATCCACGACAAAAAAATATTGCTTTAATCTTTATCAATTTTGCTGCCTCAGTAATGTCTGTGTGTGGCTTTCACTTTGGTAATTAATCTAATTAAACAATTATTTCATATTATTAAAATGCTAGTGAAATCCGGCTACCATCCGCTGTGACGAATAGGAAACTACTTCCACGCTACCTGTCGTATTATGTCGGAAACCTATTCTAAACTACTATTGATACAAAAACGCGAATTTTAAATTTTATTATTTTATTTAATATATTGCTGCTCACGCATCTGCAATGCTGAGGATGTCGATCCGTGAAATGATTGTACCTGTATTTTGTTATTAGCATTTTCATATTGCTATTATTGTATAAATTTTCGCGACCAATTATAATCGAACTGTGTGTGACGCTAGAAACCTATGCTGTTGCTATTGGATAAGACTATTTTTCCCTGACCCCACTATCCTATAAGACTGTAAGACTGCTAATTCAGAATACACATGCCAACTGATATCTCAAAAAATAAACATCTTTTAATTATACCGAATACATTCCTCAAGTCCAAAAGAAAATCAAGATTCAAGAGCGGCATATCTATTGCCACTACATTGCTTTATTTTAAATATTTCTATTGTTTTTTTATATTTCTCTAACCATCATATTCTGACACAACACCGAAAATGTATTATTTTATTCCAACAATTGAACAAACAAAGCAGCGAGGCATCACACGAAAGCCACCAAAGGTCCCTCGTGTCAAAAGTAGAAAAGCAACAATATTATTGATAAGAATTATGACGGGACCTGTCTCGGTGATACTTGTGTTGTGGATCTCGAAATACTTTTGTGTAAATTACTGTTATTTTTACTTTTTGTTCTTGTAGGTACTTGATAATAATATGTTCAACAGCTTTTCACAAGTAGCTCTAAACTTATTGGCACTATATGAATGAAATTAGTGAAATAGTAGTTCATAAAAGGCCGTTACAAATAGGGGCTTTTAAAAAAATATTACTTTTCTATAAAGTCGGTTTGCGGACGATAGTTTTACGTGATAATTAATGTCAGTAGTAGAACTATTCGAACTGATAGCTCTGAAGTCACACGAGAACTGAGATAAATGTGTCACAAGCCAACGCTTGGGCCAATCGTTGCAATCGTTGCAACTCGTTTGCATGCTCAGACTCAGGTGGAACGTGACACTTTTTCGTGCGTGCAGCCGGTGCTCTCTGATTTATAAGACTTTATTTATGTATTAATATGTGAAGCAAAAACTTTGTACTCCTTTTTACGAAAATTGTGCAGACGGAGGAGTATGAAATTTCCCACACTTATAGATAATATAGAGAAGGAATGCAGAATGCTAATATTTTTACACAAACTACCATGTATTTGACACACACACACACACATATACAACATCTTTGTTTATAATTAAACTTTTGTTATTGCTTAAAGTATATGGTCAAATTGAGCATAGCTTACTATTGCTAATCTTTTATATTATTAGTCTATAGTGCGGTCTTAGCGAAATCTGTAAATAAAGAAGTCTATTAGTCTTTGACAATAGAATCTTAATAATGTTAGAACTTATAATTACAATGAATTATAGTCGAATCTCGACTACTGTTACTAAGGTTTTGATGTACACTAGTTACATCAAAACCTTGATAAAAGGGTTATCATAAAAGGGTTAAAACTTTGCTCAGTTTTGACATAATTGGATGAGGTCCGACATTTTTCGCATTGACACATTCCTTCCTGACATAACGACGTGCTTCCTTCACAAAAAGGTTTCATATTCATCCTTATTTACGTTTTTATTCACATTTTCTTCCATAGGTTTTAATCACAATTATTATGATATAGTTCACTGGCTGTTTTCATTGCACTTATGCTCAGTGATAACAGAAAATAGTTTTACTAACTCGATATTGTAAATAAATTACGTAGGTAAAAAAAAAGAAACAATTATTTTATCCCTATTTTTACTAGCAGGAAGTGTATTCTATGGAACTCAATGGTCTTATCCTTTGGGCCACGACGGCTTTAAAATAATTATTAATTTGCGTAATGTAATGTAACGCCACTCTGCCTATTTTTGCAGGAAATCAGTAATGTATTTCGGTTTGAAGGGTGGGGCAGGTGTTGTACTGTAAAACTGATACTTAGAGCTTATGTTTAATGGGTGGCGGCGTTTACGTTGTAGGTGTCTATGGGCTCCGATAATCATTTAACACCAGGTGGGCCACGAGTTCGTCCACAAACTTAAGCAATAAAAAATAAAATCACCCAAATTTTTTGCTTTTCAATTTTCAATTTGATTGTCAACAACAGAACACAACGCTCGTGATACGACTCCCACTACGAAACGTGAAACATTATTTTATGCGTCAAATAATATATACGTTGGCGGCGCGCGGCCTCCACAACGCTACTCCCGATAATTGTGCATTCGCGTCAGCGACTAACAATTTTCATATCAATTGTAAAAATCCATGTTCTGAAACCGAGAACGTCACCGTAGATTTTATTTATTGAACTACCTATTTCAATGTTATGTTCATTTATATTTAGAGCGTGTTACATCGCTGCTTGATGCAGTCGAAGACTGACGAGCATTCCGCTTACCAGGTCAGTGTTTACATAATTAATGATTACCGCCCGATCGCTTTCTGCTCTGCGAGAATCCAAACCTACATACAGCACTCATTTTTAACCTTTTTAGTTTTTTTATGATTGAAGGATTACTGGTGGCCGGGAAGCCTTTCCGACTTCACCAAGGTAGGTGAGCGAGCAAAACCTAAGCCAGGAGAGGTGAGATTAGATAACAGCTGCCCGAGCGCCTCCGAAGGAGACCTAACAACTCAAGAACAGCTGCTTCGCCAATGAAACTACTACCGAATCGGAATCGTGACCCGCTAAGAACCGGCGAGAAACTCAGCGGGTTGATGCACGGGTAAGGTTGCACGTTAAACTCTTTGGCGAGTTCGACGAGTACGGTTACCGGGGTCCCTAAGCCTGCTGCTAGCGTTAGAGCTAAAGGCGCCTAATGCAAGAGTTATTGGATCTGATCAATCGGTAAGGACGTGTCTAGGACGTCGACCATGACTGGCTTCTGCGTGACGCGTGAATCGGGGAGTAGTCGGCGGCGGCAACGATAAGGCGATTATCATGACGCATCGCCTTATTAAAGTAGCGTTCCACCGCTGATTTCATTTGCTTTCGGATCGATTCAAAGCCCAGGTCGTTGTGTAAGCCGACGTTCCTCACGATTCAGAAATCTATTCAGGATCATGTGTGAAGTACGTATATCATTAATAGATACAGCCCGAGGGGTTTGAACATCTGAATTCTCACATCACTTGATACAAGTACCTACACCTGGCGTATTATCCTTCACGACTACATCAGTCCAGTATACGCGTCACACTCCTCATGCTTAATAGTCTCAATGTCGGTTCAGTGACGTGGATGGTATCCTTGTTTGATAGTTTTATTTGTGTCTATTGATGAATCGAATTCGTAACGCCTAGAATATCTTTTAGTGTAGTGTACCGAAATGTTTCGACAATCTTTTTGTTACTAGAAGAGCTTCCTATTATTATTTTCTATTTCATTCACATTATTTACAATATTTATTTAGCTATACTGAAATTATACTATATTTAGATATCGTTGAAACTATACTAAGACCTTATAACTACGAGATATGATCTCGAGGTGGGTGGCGGCATTCGCGATGTAGATGTCTATGGGCACCAGTGACCACTTAACACCAGGTGGGCTGTGAGCTCGTCCACCGACCTACCAATAAAAAAAAGGTATTATGTGATATTTTTCAAATATAACTTATCACTCTTTTTTTCATATATGTTTTTCCCGCATTATCTTAACAATAAGAAATTTAATACTAATGAGGTGATAAAATAGTAATACAATATAAGTGATTCGCTTAGGTGATACAATTCAATATAATTAATATAATATTCTATCTAACTAACAAAAATCTAAAAGTGATCCTAATCTTATCACTACCATACTCGATTGAACATACTAATTTACAGCCACGCTCTAAGCCAGTGATTCTCAACCTTTTTTTGTTGCGGCACATATTTAACGATTTCAAAATTTGGCGGCACACAAAAAAAAAGGATAAAAATTATTTACTTACTACAACACACTGCATAAATAGTTTATCAAAAACTTTTAATATACGAAATAAACTAAAATATACTATAATTTTTTTTGTGGATTTAAATATATATTCATGTTTAAAATATTTTTCTTTTAAAATGATATAATTTAATAATATTAACATTATTATATATTCGCAAAATTTGGCGGCACACAAAAGTGCCGCGGAACAGTGGTTGAGAATCACTGCTCTAAGCTAATGAAAAACAACTGTTATAACAATGAAGCAAAGACTAACATCGATTGAAATGCTCGCCGAATCAACACCGATACACAATATTATTCGAAATAAAACCTTAGCGCGACAGAATAAGGATCACTGGATCGCACAACATAAAGTTGAAATAACTCTTGCTAGCTAAGATCAGAAGTTTGATAAACAATGAAAATAGCGCTTACTGCACAGATTTAAGAGTTACAAGTTACGAGTCAAGGCTTTCAGAGCCGCCCCAAAATCGAGAATAACTTTGCAATAATGACGCAAGTTTCTTTTGGCTTTTCAACTTATAAATAGTTTCTGAGTGTGTCACTAAAGTACTTGCGTGTAAAATTTTCTGTACTTATAGCGAAGGGAATGTGTTCCCTTAAATATTTTACAATCTGATAATTTAAATGACTATAATATACAACAGCTATATCGGAATAAGTGATATTAATTACAACGAAACACAATAAAAAAATACTGGTACCACCACCCTGCCTATTTCTGCCGTAAAGCAGTAATACGTTTCAGTTTGAAGGGTGGGGCAGCTGTCGTGTTGTAAAAACATAGACCTTAGAACTTATGTCTCAAACTGGGTGACGGCATTTCCGTTGTAGATGTCTACGGGGACCGCTAACCACTTAATACCAAGTGGGCTGTGAGCTCGTCCACCTACCTAAGCAATAAAAAAAATACAATTCAGACTTCAGCCTCGTATCTAAAGAAAAGTTTGTCGTTCTCGTCCTGATTGTCTATGGACCCCGTTGGACTACGAGTTTGTCCACAAATTTTGTGCAATAAAAAAAAACGTAATAGTCGATTTTAAGTATATCACTAACGGTATACTGTGTCCAGCTTCAAACAAAAAGTATTCAAGAGAGCAGTGAGCTTTACAAGGAAGACATCAATCGTGCGGCCAGTCGCCTAGTCGTCCCGAAGGAAGCCTATCCAAGGGAGGGCGAATAGAAAGGCGTCACGAGGTTATTACGTTAACGAAGACAAACTGAACGCCATGACGGGAATATGAACTGCATGGTTTTTAACGGGCCGGTATAATGGAGAAGATGAAGCGATCTTCAAGCATAGAGTTTTTAGTATTTTCTTAATTTTTCGCGAGTCGCAGACATAATTAAAAATGTTGTTACGCGCTGGGGTTCGGGACAAATAAAATTCAACCGAATTACAAGTTAACACTGTATTCAACACTTAAAACACTCAACAAACACTTTAAAACTCTCAATTCGCTTCTTCCGCTTTGCTTCAGGTGATCCGTTCGCTGCTTCGCTTCGAGTAGTTCCGATTACTGACTGACTGCGTGCCATCTCTGCCACGCTTTTATAGCCGATACCACATCCCTAGAATAATCGAGAATATTCCACACATCTCTAGTACTATGTTTCTGCTATCTGACAATAGATGGCGTTGTACTTCTCGAGCGTTCGAGGTGCTACTAGGTCCTTCGATATTCGTTCGACTATTTGGCGATAGATGTCGTTACTCTTACCGGCGTAACAATATTTTTACGATTTAATAGATTCAATAATCGATACGATTTTTTCTATCGTCAAATTATTTTCGGCGTTCCGAATACTATACAGTTTTCTTGGTCACCACGGTCGAATTTACTGTTAATTGACTACCAGAGTTCATAGATATGTCAAGACGAATGCCACGTTGAAATATGAGGTCAAACTTTCAAATTAATTTAGCATATATCGTGACTGTCCAATACTTCAAACGAGAATGCATCTCTGAGAGTAATCCGTTTCGCGATTATAATAATCGGCATTACCTACTAAGTTTGAGCTAATAAAACCGGCTTTTGTATACCATATTTTAAGGTACCTCATTCTTGTTTACAACAAACAGTCAATCGCTTATGCCTCAAACCTTAAAGTTTCGGCATCCACCTTCATATACATAATTTATCAATCATTTATCACGCCTGAGACCCGAGGTCTGCGTCCCGGTTCGTTACACTACGTAGTTACGGAGCTAATACGCGCACAAATTACAATATTACCCGGAATACAGACCGTTCGCTCCTCTACAGAGGCAAGGAGAATGGATTCGGATCCCTGCCTATTCTTCGGTACATGATTTTGTTGATAGAACCAAAAAAGGCCTATTTTCAGTTTTTTTTTTTAAACTATGCTGATAGCCTTGAAAGGCTATTTCAGTGTAACCTTAACTAGTAGGTGAGCTCACGGGGCTCAAACCTGACGAACAGGTTGCTAACACGAGCCCTAGCAAGAGCAGTGCTTCGCAGAATCTACCACCGGATGAGAAACGCGACCCACTGAGAGGATCCGGCGAGAAACTCAGTGAGCTGTGTCTCATGTGATCATAGAAATAGTTTATTTTATAGTTATTTATTTCACTTCTACACTAAACACAATATTGCAAATTACCCGAGCACAACAATGGCAGGGAATTTTAGGTGCGTGAGAGCAGACGTAGACACTAACGCGCATGCGCACTTGTACCCAGGGAGGAAAAGTTACACTTTCTTCCCTGTACAGCTGGAGGAAAAGTTTGACTTTCTTCCCTTTACAGCGGGAGGAAAACCGAACTTTCGGCGTAGGTAGGAGAAAAATTGCTTTTTACCACACACTTTACTAATTTCGTGACGAAACATGACCACAATTCATTACTAGCGTTCTTGTAAAAATAGAATTATGTATCACACGTTCCAGTGTAATCTTGCTCTACACGTGTTATTGCAAAACCAATCCTAATTCGGTAATTCGAATGTCGTTTATCTTGTCTGACCCTTCCGCGTCATTGGGCGCAGATGAATTAGTGTCCGGGGCTCGCTCGTCCCACGTGACGTGAAGCGATCGACTGTGAATATTCATATGGTAGATACCGTATATGTGTATCGAATCTTTCCATTAACATTTATTACTGGTGATAGGACCTCTTGTGAGTCCGCGCGGGTGGATACCACCACCCTGCCTATTTCTGCCGTGAAGCAGTAATGCGTTTCGGTTTGAAGGGTGAGGCAGCCGTTGTAACTATACCTGAGACCTTAGAACTTATATCTCAAGGTGGGTGGCGCATTTACGTTGTGGATGTCTACGGGTTCCAGTAACCACTTAACACCAGGTGGGCTGTGAGCTCGTCCACCCATCTAAGCAATAAAAAAAAAAAACATTAGTGCCGGTTTTTTGTAAACTTACGATCCGTCACTTCCTTTCATCTAATCACAACAGTTAATAAAAGCGCTTTGTACAGCCCTGTTTTCGCAGTGTCTCAAAACAAAATTAAAACTCATTTTATGATCGAGAGTACTAAAAATGTCTACAAAAAAAATAAAGAAAAGAAAAGGCTCGCGTTCATATTTTTTTTTATATACCTCAAAGGTTTTACGGCCGTGATCTTTGAAGATGAAGACAAAACTTTGTACGGTCGTTATCATGAAGCCGAGAAAAAAATTAATTCGACTCCACGGCCTTACGTCACGATAAAGGGACATGATTCATTCCGTTTCATTCAGGCCTGGACTGTGAAAGCGCGAATGGAAACGGTACCCAACCAAGTGTGACGGACATTAATCTTGTGAGTCGACCGAGTTGTCGGTCAGAACCGAACTAAAGTTCTTACTGGAAACATCCACACAATTGATATAAACGCTGCGTTAACTATACGCTATATTTCCAGAGCAGAACTGGAAACCGTTCTCTGTTGAGTATCTATATATTAATACGTGAAGCAAAAACTTTGTACCCTTTTTTACGAAAATTGCGCGGACGGAGGAGTATGAAATTTCCCACACCAATAGAGAATATAGAGAAGGATTATAGAATGCTAATACTTCTTTTTTAATTATGCATTAAAAATACATGAAATCAATAAAAAAACATTACACACACTATCATGTATTTGATACACACACATGTATATGACGGCGTTAACGATATTTATGTTATATAGCACGTGCAATAGGAGTGACTCACACAAGCCAGGCGCGCCGGCCGTGTCGTTCCACTCGTAAACAACAGCTGCAACAGAAGTGACTCATAAGCCAGCTGCGCCGGCTAGTATAAAAAGGCGGAACGTGCCTTGAAATGAACATTCGTTGGACTGCGCTTGCCNTATTTTTTTTTTTGTCAGGAGGAAATCGCCGGACTCCCACCCTCCACTGGGGATGGAGGGTGGGGCATGTCGGAGTCGAACCGACTAAAACCTCCTGTCGCTCAACAACCAACGTCCAACCCTCGCATGAGACAGAACTCATGAAAAGGCAAGGGGAGGAGAGTGAAGCGTTTAGTGCGGAGCACATCTCTCCCATCACCCTCCCCCTATGATAACTATACTAAAGATGTGACTGGAAAGGGTTCGTGAATAATACAAAATCGGTTTTGTGACTTCGCTATCTTTGCCCAAAACAGGAATTCAAGACGAGGTTCGTCTTAATAAACTCGATTAAGCCACGTACAAGGTTTTCGGTCCAGTCGTTGCTGCGAGCAAACTGGCTTACTGGATTAGGACTGGCAGAGGAACTTCGCTATTCTGTTATCCCACACAGTGAATCCGATATGACCAATGACGTCATTCGCACGGATTTGACGCAGTACCCTTTTACGTTTCGGCTCTTTTGTCGCATTTTCGGCCATAGTTCGATCGGTACCTACCTATCGATCGTTATTTGCAGCCGAAAGACTTGAATGTAAATGCCGAAACTGTGTTGCAAAGTTACGAGACTTACTTTTTTGGGTTTTATTATTATTATTAATAAATAATAATTTAAATAAACTAACAAAATACGCTTTTATAGAAAATCATTGTAAAATTGAATTGTAAAATTTGCACCATTCTAAAATCCACTAGAACACGCACAAAAACGGTGGTGGGGCTGTTGGTTGGGTGGTTGTTGGGGGTGTTGTGACTCCGCACGGGTAGGTACCCGGCCTATTTCTGCTGCGAAGCAGTAATGCGGTTCGAAGGGTGCGACAGCCGGTTGTACTTTAAAAACTGTGACATTAGAACTCATATCTCAAGGTGGGTGACGGCATTTACGTTGTAGTTGTCTACGGACCCCGGTAACCACTTAGCACCAGGTGGCCCGTGATCTCACCCACCCGTCTAAGCAATAAACAAAAACCCCTAGCCGCTTAGGAGGAGTTCAGTTACATTCACACGCAACAGATTAATTATATTATTATACTATATAAAAGGAAAAGAACGATTTGTTTTTTTATGAAAATGAATTAACAAAGTAAACATTAATTATATAACTATTAACTTTAGATTAGTTTGAAATCTTGAACAATTATGTTTAGTGAACACAGTACCGACTTTTTTATTAATGCATTAAAGTGGTAATCGAACCCACGTTCCATGTCATATTCAGTGCCTACCGCGGCATGCCTACATCAGACTTTGAATGCCGCCACGCATCCTGTGAGGTCGCGATCTCCGTCATCATAACTACTTTATGCTACGTGAAAACAGCCGTCACCGCCGTTTTACTGGTAGTAGGACCTCTTGTGAGTCCGCGCGGGTAAATACCACCACTCTGCCTATTTCTGCCGTGAAGCAGTAATGCGTTTCGGTTTGAAGGGTGGGGCAGCCGTTGTAACTATACTGAGACCTTAGAACTTATATCTCAAGGTGGGTGGCGCATTTACGTTGTAGATGTATATGGGCTCCAGTAAACACTTAACACCAGGTGGGCTGTGAGCTGGTCCACCCATCTAAGCAATAAAAAAATATAATCGGAGCTATTACTAGACTTACCTAAGACCAGGTACATCGCCGACCGGAGATCCGTCTTCGCTCATCCAGGATATAATCGGAGCTGGTGTGCCGTGTGCAGCGCACGAGACCCTTGCACCGGTGCTGTTGGAGAAAGACAGTCGAGGCGGAGGCTCCATCAGAAACATCAACTGGCTTGACGATGGCGCAACTGTGGAATGAAACTTAAATTATAATAATTAAAATAAACAAACGTATTACTCTAAGTCCTTTGTTGAGGTTTAATGACCCCTAAGATTCCACACGACTGTCTCGATTATTTTATGTGTAGGGCTTCATATTTTCCTCAAACAACTGTAAAAATCTATCGATTACGATGTATTTGTATATTCACCAACAACTCAACAAACAGAACAATAAGCAAACCGACTTCAACAAAATAAAATCAGAATATTATCAATGTAGCCAAAGTCAATAATCTAATATGCAGTATTAAGGATGATAATTCATAAACTACTGGTCAGATCTTGATAAAACTTAAACAAAGTACTAGGGGCTTTAAAAAAAAAAACAAAAAAAAAACAAAATCGGTTAACATAGAAAAAAAGTTTTATAGTAGTAATACACATAAAACTAAACAGCCGAATTGACAATCTCGATCTTACTTGAAGTGGGTTAAAAATGAATTTAAATCTTCAGATGTAAGTGGTTACGAACGAATTTCGATCATTGGGAAAAAATAGGAATATTAAAGTCTCCGTCGTATAATATCAAACAAAGGTTTCGCATATGAGAGACCCCAGAAGTTTCCATTAAAATTCTTATAGATGACTAATTAATACAACATGTAATTCCAGTGATCTAAATGTATAAAAGATAATAATATTCCGTAATATCATCAAGACTTATTTTTTAGTATTAACGAAATTACCGAGAAAGCTTTTTTTATTGCTTAGATTGGTGGACGAGCTCACAGCCCACCTGGTGTTAAGTGGTTACTGGAGCCCATAGACATCCATAACGTAAATGCGCCACCCACCTTGACATACAAGTTCTAAGGTCTCAAGTATAGTTACAACGGCTACCCCACATTTCAAACCGAAATAATTTAGATGTACATATTATATTTTATAAATTTATTGCTCTCTGCTTCAACAAAACCTCGTTAAATTGGTTAAAAACCAAAACAGCTGTTGACAACGCCTACGTATAACATTTTTGAGATATAACAATATAATATTTTTATAATATCTTCCTCAAAAACTATACTTTTTATTTCGTTCTAGAAAGGAAATAAAAAATTAAAATCAACCCGCATTTCCTCCTCAATAACTCATAACGAAGAAAGTATCTTTTAAATTTTATAATATAACCAATCAAAAACAAAAAGTCAAGAAATTCACAGAGACGTACACAATGAAAGTGCTTTACAGATTTAACAGACAGAAGACGTAACACAATTAACTAGAGAATGACGTAAACAATTATCTAAATTGCGGAATAAGCGTAGTTTCCTTAAGGCATTAATTAGCTAGTATTTCCCCGCTTGGGATGGATACGAAACTAAAGAGAATGAAAATTGCCATAACAGATGTTTCGGTGGTCGTTTCAGGAGTTTTAAACTTCATTAAATCAATTTAATAAATTCCGAACGAGGTTCCTGTCTAAGTGGTTTACTTTTTTTTGTTATTGGAATTTGTATAATTAACCAAGTTAATTAAGTAGTTTGATTTTAATTTTTTACCTGAGCCCTTAAGCATCACAAGCTTCAATACCGCTATCCAGTTTGAAATATAAGATACAAGTTTCATTCTCCATATACAACGATCCTTCAAACTAGAAATGAAAACTGCATCGCACCAAAATTGGCAGGGAGAATACCTTTCATCATTTATTTTTATATCTGAAGTCAGTAGATGGGCCTCATCATGGTTCTTGCGGGTAGTATTTTGAACAGAAAAGTAATCTCTTTACCGCGTAAAAATCCGGAAGCTATTCCAAGAATTTATAGCTCTTTGTACGCGATCTAAAATTTATTGAAATTCCGACATTCGTCGCTTTTGCTTACTGACGTTAATTGTTACTTCGGAGTCCGCTCCTGCGCTCGTAACTTAAGTGATTATTGCGAAGACGATGTGAACTAACTTGTAACTTAACATAATTTGGAGCAGACGGATTTCTTGATGTTAGAAAATATGATCGATCGAATTTTAATGCCTTATAGATAACCTTATGTATCAAGATATTATTTGTTCGGTCTATCTCAGCCTTTCCCAAAGTGGGCGATAATGCCCCCTTGTGGGCTATACAAGCCTAAAGGGGGGCGGTAAGAGACCCAGAAAAAAATGGGGACGATGTGTAGAGCCTTGAGTGGCGATATGTAATTTCATCTAGGAGGACTCTTAGACATCGATTGAGCTCTCGCTATAGTGATTTGTAAGTAGGTTACAGGTGTCTGAAGTCATCATGGCCTAAAGGATAAGACGTCCGGTGCATTCGTATGTAGCGATGCACCGGTGTTCGAATCCCGCAGGCGGGTACCAATTTTTCTAATGAAATACGTACTCAGCAAATGTTCACGATTGACTTCCACGGTGAAGGAATAACATCGTGTAATAAAAACTAAACCCGCAAAATTATAATTTGCGTAATCACTGGTGGTAGGACCTCTTGGGAGTCCGCACGGGTAGGTACCACCACCCCGCCTATTTCCGCCGTGAAGCAGTAATGCGTTTCGGTTCGAAGGGTGGGGTAGCCGTTGTATCTATATTGAGGACTTAGAACTTATATCTCGAGGTGGGTGGCGCATTTACGTTGTAGATGTCTATGGGCTCCAGTAACCACTTAACACCAGGTGGGCTGTGAGCTCGTCCACCCATCTAAGCAATAAAAAAAAAGGTGAAAAAATAGGTGCGCTAAAAAATAATTTATTTAATTTTTGGGCAGTATACTAAATATGTTTGGGAACCCCTGGTCTATCTGATTGATCAAATTCTAATGTTCCTTCCAGTAATTTTTTCTTTGTTCCTATGATGATACTATGTTTTTGGGAATCCGAACTGTACGTCACAAAAGCAAATGGTAGGAAATTATATTACAAAACTAGATGCACGGTGCTAGATACGATAATACGTTTAGGGCAGGGACCACTGAGAGATTTGTATGTAGATTGATTATGAGTTTACTAGAAATAATCTTATTTTACCGAAATACCTATTAAATTACTATAGATAGCACCATCGCTTAAGAGTAAATGTGTTTCTTTAGCTTTAGTAAACGTGACAAGGTGTCACCAAAGAGGAATCTAGAGTTTGTATCCAATACGTTTGCAACATCTATCAGGTCATTTGCAAACCAGTTGTCGTACCGAGTTTTTAATATAATTATTGATGTATCAGAAGATCTTACTAATCTAATATAATCGACTATTAATCAGAAGATATCCGGAATGCGCCCCCGGTTACTTCCGGACATTGTTATTACTTCCCCATAAATAGCACACAGAAAAATTTTCATCGTATTATATTAATAACACGATTATATCAAGAGTAGTTTGATCTGTTGCTGTCAAACCGGAATATTTCAAAGTCATTATCGCTAACTACAAAATGGCGATAAACTCGAAAATTTGCACACGTTTTTTTTTTAATTATTGCCCTTGTAGGCAAACGAGCATACAGCTACCTGATGGTGAGTGGTTACCAACGCCCATGGACTTCAGCAATGCTAGGGGCAGAGCCAAGCCGCTGCCTACCGTTAAGTACTCTCCACAACCTCGTTTGAAGAAGGAAATGTCGTAGCGCTCGGGATACACCGTGGAGGGGAACTCATTCCAAAGCCGGATGGTACGTGGCAAAAAAGATCTCTGGAAACGCACTGTGTATTATTGACAAGAATATAACAATTTAACCCAATGCCTTGACCAGGAAATAACGATAATTTTAGTTTTTCGTTTAGCTCGCCATATGAAATATGTAGCCTTTTAGCTTTTAGGCTACGTTGATATATTCTTGTAGATATTACTGGGGGCAGAGCTTGTTGTGAACTTAAGTTAGCTGGTACCACCGTCTTCCCTATATACACAGCGAAACAAATGTTCCTGTATGATGAGAAAGTTAGCTGTTATGCATTACAATGTAAGCAGGTAAGACTTCAGCCACATCTGAATACCAGTGAACACTTGGCATCAGGTGTCGGTAATCTCTCGTCTTATTAGCTTCAGAAGTATGTATGTTTGTAACGGAAACTTTGAATATGATTTTGACCCCCTTCAAAACGTCGGATTAACTCCAAATTTGGTATACTTATTAAGGACCGATGACAATTAAAGATTTAAAAAAAAAAAAAATTATAATATGTACATGGTATCAGTAGTTATAAATATTTTATGAACAGATATGAGTAAAAGGGTAATTTTGTTAATATCCTGAAAACCACCCCACGTTTTTTTACAATAAAATAATTTTTTCTTACACTATTTTTAATTCAAATTTATTAAAATTTATTTTCTATTTTTTAGTTGGATTTTCTATAAAAGTGTATTTTGTTCGTTTTTTTAAACTATTATTTATTTTTCATTTGTTAGTTGAATTCCAATTTTTTTTTATTTTTTTTAGTATTTATTTGTCATCAGTCCTTAATAAGTATACCAAACTTCAAGTTAATCCGACGTTTTGAGGTTGTACATAAGTCTGAAGCTAATAATAGCGTATTAAAAAGGTTACCTTCTTCGTAGTAAACCCAAAAACTTTTCATTAACATAGTGTTAATAAGCTCGATGACTGGCAGGGAACTTAATAAAACGAAATAACGCGTTGTCAGGCTTAAACGAGCCGAGGGTGGCCACTTAAATTTACTGCTATGTCGCAGCGGGCCATAAAAACAGCGTTCGAACGAGTTAGAAGAACGTAAAATACACGTGCATCGAGAATTTAAGTGTGAACCATTATTTTATCAGGTTTATATTAGCTCTGCAGTACGATGTCTGAAATTCCAATGTAATATTGTATATCGTGATCTAACTTCCTAGTGATTTTGAGGTTAAATGAAGTGAGAAAGAGAAAGTAGAATAAAAAAATCGGTTGTCTGTAAAGTCGGCTTACTGACGACAGTTGAACGTGACAACGTCATAAGAAAATACTGATGGAATGGTTTCATTTTTCAAAAGAAAATTTTAATTTTATTTGTTTGATAGATATTTTGTATGGACAATTGACACCACATTTACTTTTCACTGAACTTCATACTTGACGAAAACAAGTAAATGTATTATTGTATAACAGCTGTCCACGCGAATGCATCGCTCACTCAAGTAGGAGAGAGACAGATGTCGAATGCTGCCGAACGCGGAGGCCGATTGTGCCTCTTTGTCGCTCGTTGCGCGCTCTCGCTTGCACTTCAAGCCTTAAATGGAAAGCCTCAATAAGTCATGTTTTTTCGTGCGTGCAGCCGGCTCCATCGAATTATAAGACGTTGTCACGTCAAAAAATATTTAAGCCGAATCTCTATACCAAAATAATACTTTCAGCAATTTAATTTAACCTGATGCAAATAAAAAGGCAAATACACAATTCAAAAATCATACGTACATCATCATTACAGCAGCACTAACCGGTTTTATTCCGAGATAATACAGATTTCTATTAAATATAGCTGGTGGTAGGGCCTCTTGTGAGTCCGTACGGGTAGGTAACACCACCCCGCCTATTTCTGCCGTGAAGCAGTAATGCGTTTCGTTTTGAAGGATGGGGCAGCCGTTGTAACTAAATTGAGAACTTAGACCTCATATCTCAAGGTGCGTGGCAGTATTTACGTCGCAAATGTCTGTGGGCTTCAGTAAGCACATAACGCCAGATGGGCTGTGAGCACGTCCACCCATCAAAAGCAATTAAAAAAAACAGCCCATAATTAGCAATAATTCACGGACATTGGTACCTGGTATGGAGGCTTACAGATGCCCATATACTTGAAACATGGGGCTTAGGTCACAATTGTATGACGTAACAGAAGTTCCGCCTTCCAAACTAGTACCCATATCTGCTTTGCAGCAGAAATAACCAGATAGGTGAGCCCTACCCGTGCGCGCTTACAATTAATTATTTTTCGTGGAAGCCAATCGTCAACAGGTAATTTAGAAAAACGATACTTGACTGGAGAGATTTTATTACCAGCACATTGGCTTTTCTTGATAAGAGCACAGCTTATAAAGCTAAATCTGACTTAATTAATCATCATTTACCTTCTTTTAAATTAATTTTATAGTCATTAATCAACTTCAAAGTAAGGCTTACGTCACAAAACTAATTGGGTACAATGAAGTAGGAAACCTATGGAAATGAAACATCAACCAAAATTTCGTGCCACTGTGACGTCATCTGGCCACAAAACATGGCGGCTTTAGTGCTGTACAAAAGATTTCAATGTTATCAGGTTTTATCGATAAACGTTCTTGGCTCATTTTATTTTAAATATTGTTGAGTATTATTTATTTGTAGAATTTATACTTTAATNTCTATCAGTGAATGGACAACTTATATATTAATTGTAAAAGTGAATTATATAGACTTACTTAATTACCGCATCCACGTGTTCCGCAACTCCCGGATCATTCTCACTAGAATACGTAACTTCCATATTTTACTGTATTCAACTGACACAAATTTATATTTATATCCAGTAAACTCCAGTCGTGCGTCGGAACGGACACACACACTTTTTTAATTATTGCCCTTGTAGGCAAACGAGCATACGGCCACCTGATGGTGGGTGGTTACCGTTGCCCATGGACTTCAGCAATGCTAGGAGCAGAGCCAAGCCGCTGCCTACCGTTAAGTACTCTCCACAACCTCATTTGAAGAAGGATATGTCGTAGCGCTCGGGATACACCGTGGAGGGGAACTCATTCCAAAGCCGGATGGTACGTGGCAAAAAAGATCTCTGGAAACGCACTGTGTATTATTGACAAGAATATAACAATTTAACCCAATGCCTTGACCAGGAAATAACGATAATTTTAGTTTTTCGTTTAGCTCGCCATTTGAAATATGTAGTCTTTTAGCTTTTAAGCTACTTGATATATTTTTGTAGATGTCACTAGGGGCAGAGCTTGTTGTGAACTTAAGTTAGCTGGTACCACCGTCTTCCCTGTGTACACAGCGAAACAAATGTTCCTGTATGATGAGAAAGTTAGCTGTTATGCATTACAATGTAAGCAGCTAAGACTTCGACCACATCTGAATACCACTGAACACTTGGCATCAGGTGCTCTGTGATCTCTCGTGTTATTAGCTTCAGAAGTATGTATGTTTGTAACGGAATCTTTGAACATGATTTTGACCCTCTTCAAAACGTCGGATTAACTCCAAATTTGGTATACTTATTAAGGACCGATGACAATACAAGATTAAACAAATAATTAAATATGTACATGGTATCAGTAGTTATAAATATTTTATGAACCGATATGAGTAGAAGGGTTATTTTGATAATATCCTGAAAACCATCCCACGCATTTTTTTACAATAAAATAATTTTTTCTTACACTATTTTTAATTCAAATTTATTAAATTTTATTTTCTATTTTCGGTTGGATTTTTGTATAATAAAAGTGTATTTTGTTAGTTTTTTAAACTATTATTTATTTTTAATTATTTAGTTGAATTTAAATTTGTTCAATATATTATTGAATTGTCATCGGGCCTAAATAATTATACCAAATTTCGAGTTAATCCGACGTTCTGAAGGAGGTCAAAATCATGTTCAAAGATTCCGTTACAAACATACATAAGTCTGAAGCCAATAAAAGCGTATTAAAAAGGTTACCTTCTTCATAGTAAACCCAAAAACTTTTCATTAACATAGTGTTAATAAGCTTGATGACTGGCACGGAACTTAATAAAACGAAATAACGCGTTGTCAAGCTCAAACGAGCCGAGTGTGGCCACTTAAATTTACTGCTATGTCGCAGCGGGCCATAAAAACAGCGTTCGAACGAGTTAGAAGAACGTAAAATACACGTGCATCGAGAATTTAAGTGTGAACCATTATTTTATCAGGTTTATATTAGCTCTGCAGTACGATGCCTGAAATTCCAATGCAATATTGTATATCGTGATCTAACTTCCTAGTGATTTTGAGGTTAAATGAAGTGAGAAAGAGAAAGTAGAATAAAAAAATCGGTTGTCTGTAAAGTCGGCTTACTGACGACAGTTGAACGTGACAACGTTATAAGAAAATACTGATGGAATGGTTTCATTTTTCAAAAGAAAATTTTAATTTTATTTGTTTGATAGATATTTTGTATGGACACTTGACACCACATTCACTTTTCACTGAACTTCATACTTGACGAAAGCATGTAAATGTATTATTGTATATCAGCTGTCCACGCGGATGCATCGCTCACTCAAGTAGGAGAGAGACAGATGTCGAACGCTGCCGAACGCGAAGGCCGATTGTGCCTCTTTGTCGCTCGTTGCGCGCTCTCGCTTGCACTTCAAGCCTTAAATGGAACGCCTCAATAAGTCATGTTTTTTCGTGCGTGCAGCCGGCTCCATCGAATTATAAGACGTTGTCATATCAAAAAATATTTAAGCCGAATCTTCATACCAAAATAATACTTTCAACAATTTAATTTAACCTGTTTGCAAATAAAAGGCAAATACACAATTCAAAAATCATACGTACATCATCATTACAACAGCACAAAGCGGTTTTATTCCAAGTAAATACAGATTACTATTAAATATAGCTGGTGGTAGGGCCTATTGTGAGTCCGTACGGGTAGGTACCACCACCCCGCCTATTTCTGCCGTGAAGCAGTAATGCGTTTCGTTTTGAAGGATGGGGCAGCCGTTGTAAGTATATTGAGACCTTAGACCTCATATCTCAAGGTGGATGGCGGCATTTACGTTGCAGATGTATGTGGGCTTCAGTAAGCACATAACGCCAGATCGGCTGTGAGCACGTCCACCCATCAAAAGCAATTAAAAAAAACAGCCCATAATTAGCTAGAGGCTTACAGATGCCCATATACTTGAAACATGGGGCTTAGGTCACAATTGTATGACGTAACAGAAGTTTCGCCTTCCAAACTAGTACCCATAACTGCTTTGCAGCAGAAATAACCAGATAGGTGAGCCCTACCCGTGTGCGCTTACAATTAATTATTTTTCGTGGAATCCAATCGTCAACAGGTAATTTAGAAAAACGACACTTGACTGGAGAGATTTCATTACCAGCACATTGGTTTTTCTTGATAAGAGCACAGCTTATAAATCTAAATCTGACTTAATTAATCATCATTTACCTTCTTTTAAATTCATTTTATGGTCATTAATCAACATCAAAGTAAGGCTTACATCACAAAACTAACTGGGTAGCATAACAGAATAACATAAAAATTATATATTAAATTTATAAAAATAAAAACACTCATAGTAAAACTTAAATACGTAATTATTATTACCCAATCTATATATATATAGATTTACCTCAATACAACATGCTTAAAAAGGAAAATAGATAAGAATATTCAAAATGTCTCGCAAAATATAGCTCGGAAACTTACAACAACTACAAGTATTTAGTTTAAATTTTGTGAATACCAAGAATGAACTTTGAAATGGTCTTTGAATTTAGATTTTTTTACTGTTTAGATGGGTGGACGAGCTCACAGTCCACTTGTTGTTAAGTTATTACTGGAGCCCATAGACATCTACAACGTAAATGCGCCACCCACCTTGAGATATAAGTTCTAAGGTCTCTGTTATAGTTACAGCGGCTGCCCCACCCTTCAAACCGAAACGCATTACTGCTTCACAGCAGAAATAGGCAGGGTGGTGGTACCTACCCACGCGGACTCACAAGAGGTCTTACCACCAGTAATCATATTGAGGAACGATTGATCAGAAGTGTGAGATAAGTACAAGAGAAAACAAACCATAGACTATTTCAATAACGTTACTTTTCGAAAAAAGCTAATATATAGGTATAATTTTCTTGATATCAACGATTCGAACCGAGTAGAACTTAATTCATCGAGGTAAAATGTTCTTTCTCTCCTTTCGTTTTTGAAAACAAATAAACCAGTCCTACATACCAATATTCCTAACTTTGGATCGACGCGAAGTTTTTCTTCAAACGCAATGACTTTCATGTAACTTTTTTTTTTCTCTTTACCTACTTTGCACACGCGGTGCTCCAAACACGCCCTAATTCAGACCATTTCGCCGGCATTAAGGTAAGTCGTAACAGTAAGTTGGAAACTCAGTGCAGCCCGACACAGGTGTCCTCCTATTTATTTTATGAGTCCTCTCCTTAACGGTGTATCGTTAATGGCATAAAATATTTCACTTTAATATTTTATGTGATAGATAAGAAAAGAGGAGTTCTTTTTTTTATATTTTCGTGTTCAATTTATAAGTTATGATAAGTGTTTTATTGTGAAATTCTACGCATTATTAGTGCATTGTACTTTTTTGTATTTTTTTAAATTAAATGACCCATTTTCACGAACTACAATAATATATTCACGATAAAGAAATAATACGGTATAACATTATTATTTTTTGCAACTTGCATGACCCAAACAAAGACTGTATGCTCTAAATTAATTATCAAAAGTTAAATATTTGAACACAATACACACGGCAGAGTTTGCTAATTTTGAATTTAAGAAAAAAACTCTCTACGATATGCGAAAAAGGTCCGAGCTTTTACGGGTAATTGTAGTCAAAACTTCTTAGCCTTACAGATATATTCAACTTCACTCGAAGAGCCTGAGAAATTAAAACAATGCTAACCAGTTTTTGTTTAAATAAAATCACCTAATACATAAAATCACATACATAAATTTACCTTACATCTTATTTTTTATGTACTTTTTAAGTTAAGATAACCGGATAAAATCTACACACATTAATTAAATGAAATAGAAAAATATTGTAAACAATTCAATTCACCTTTTTGGATGTGAACACAAGATGCATTAGGTCGATTGTGTTAAAAGTCGTCATAGACTGACTTTTATTTATTCATTGATAAAATAACAGCTAAGCTGATAGCCTTGTGAGGCTATGTCAGCGTAACCTTAACTAGTAGGTGAGCTCACGAAACTCAAACCTGACGATGTTGCTAACACGAACCCTAGCAAGAGCAGTGCTTCGCAGAATCTACCACCGGATCGGAACCGCAACCCACTGAGAAGATCCGGCGAGAAACGCAGTGGGCTAACCTCGGGTCTGTCTGTCTTCACGTTTTGTTCCGAGTCACCCCGCACCCCGCTTCCGCGTGCCTCCCTCGTTTGGGTATCGTCGCCGACACAACTACTAAAATAAAAACCTAAGCTGCAATAATAATAATAAAGTATACAAATAATTAATAACAAACTCATATGAACTATTAATCCAAGGAGGCGTGTACTCGCATTTAAACGTTAAGCTGTACGTACGCCGAAACTTGAGCCCTAAAACTTTATTAATAACGACATAATCCGTTCAGACGCCGTTCAACCCTTTCCGGCCCTAAACAAGGCTGTAACGCGAAACTGCTCCGAGAATTCGAAGTCGGCCCAAGTTGAAAGAAACGGTTGAGGTATTCTTTAAAGATCGCTAAATCGTGTGCAAGATGACGTGATATAAGTCCGGATATGTATCAGTTAAGTCTAGATTTTTGTTTTATCCAAAGACTATCTATACTAATATATAAATCTACAGTGGTTTTTACGGATGTTCCGTTATAACTACTGAACCATGCATCCGATTGACTTGAAACTTGGTATCCATGTAGAAAATACATGTACTTAATGGATAGGCTAATATTTATATGAGTGTTGGACTCCCTAATTAATGACAATAAATAATAATGTTAATTTTAAATGCCCAGCGAAGCGGGCGAGTACTGCAAATTATATCCTATAATCTTGGTGGTTTTCCAGGAATTCAAATTGAATTTGCAAAATGCATTTATTAAAAAATCATTAAAATTAAATAGATCGAATTACGTAAAAATATTGACTCCCAATTTTTGGACAGTTACAAATTATTCTTATATGGGCTTGTTAAAGAACGCTCTAGCTCTCAACTTAGACTGAGCACAAAAAGGTCTTTGATATGCCAATATGCATGCACGACATGCTTCCAGACGCAAATTGAAATTTACCAAGGGTCTGGAGGCAGACCTGAGGGCCGGTCCGTGAGCTCATTCACAATAACGCTAAACATGAAACAGTTCGATTTTATTACACTTTGTTGTGGAATTGTCAATGACATCATCACTGTTAATGTTTATTCTATTCAAAAGATTTTAAATAACATCATTGATAAAGTTTACAATATTTCGCTGTAACGTCAGAGTTCCTAGACTTAAATAGCCATAGGTTTGGGATTTGTAAATAATGTCAGTCGTATCACGAAATAATTTTTTTTCGTCCCATAAATTCATTAAAATCGTGAAAAGCTATCATAATAACTCTAATATAGTAAAAAAAAAAATTACGAAATGTTTTCCCTAACAAGATTTTTGTATTCAAAAATATCCCAATTAAAAAAACACCAAATTATTTCATGCAAAACTCGGCGATATTAAATTCGCTTTAAATCTTTATATAAGTGCAGTTCTTGTATTATGATTATACGACTCAGTAATACAGCTGTAATTGAATGAAACTTAATGTATCGTAGCTATAATAGTAGCGAATGGGAAAACTGTAGCCAGCCGTAGAGACACGGCTACGTAAGCTCTACGAAGCGTAGACGTTGTAGCAGAATTGGATAAACGCTCACGATTGACTTCCACGGTGAAGGAATAACATCGTGTAGTAAAAATCAAACCCGCAAAATTATAAATTGCGTAATTACTGGTGGTAGGACCTCTTGTGAGACCGCACGGGTAGGTACCACCTCCCTGCCTATTTCAGCCGTGAAGCAGTAATGCGTTTCGGTTTGAAGGGTGGGGCAGCCGTTGTAACGCGCATTTACGTTGTGGATGTCTATGGGCTCTAGTAACCACTTAACAGCAGATGGGCTGTGAGCTCGTCCACACATCTAGGCAATAAAAAAAACTATAAAATTTTATATTGGTTCACATAATCCAGTAATTCAATGTTTTCAAAGAATAACTACTTCTGGACAAGCCTACATAGGCCAAGACTAAATAAACAATTCATCTCATATGCAATAAAAGTCTTGCCATATTTTGTGAGAGACTTAGTGGACAGAGCACTTGGATAGAGTAGACAAATAAAAACTCTGAAGATTTCTTCCAAGTATGGTCCATTATTCTAGTAAAGAAGACCTGGAGACAGACTTAAACAATGAGAAAGCTGTGAACTTCGCATATGTAAAATACATAATATATGTACATTTGTTCAAAATACTCATGAGCATCCGTTACGACTACTATTCAGAAACAAATCGCGTATTAACAATATAATAATATGTATGAAACGAAAAAACATAATACAGAAATTTATTGTCCAAAATAGTTACTTTATTTATGAAATAAAGGACTCGGTGACTCTTAGACTGGATATGAATGACGGAGCTTTTACTTGCGAAAGCTGTTACGTCAGTGGACGAAGCTTTCAAGCTTACTTAAGAGCTAAGAAGTTAAACTAGGTTTAGAGTAGCCTTCAACTTTGGAAGTGTTAAAAGTCTTACAATTATGATATTTTTTTATGTCATTTTTATAATATTATTTCAAATTATAATAAAACCTTCATTTAAATATTGTAATGGGCATCAATAATAATATTTATTTGGATGAAAAATATGGTATACATCTTACTAAAAATAGTTACTAAGCCACAAAGAACACAGACCTTTTGTCTTCGGAGAGACTTTGAATCTGTCCTTGTTTATTCTATTGGGCACTTATTCTTTAGAACTTTTCTTGGGAATAAGTACTTTTTTAGTGTGATCACGTAATTATTTGTATTCTATCTTTCTACCACCTGCCTTGCCCACTGAGTTTCTCGCCGGATCTTCTTAGTGGGTCGCGTTTCCGATCCGGTGGTAGATTCTGCGAAGCATTGCTCTTGCTAGGGTCAGTGTTAGCAACTCTCCGGTTGAGCCCCGCGAGCTCACCTACAAACGTTAGGGCGAAGCTGAAATAGCCTCTCAAGGCTATCAGCATAGGTAGGAAAAAAAAAAAAAAAAAAACACACCTGCCTTCAGAGCAGAGTTCGTAAGCTCTACTCTCTCTCTCTTCGTTTTGTGCGATAAGTTTAGCTATATCATCAGGTCCTAGATTGGATACTTTATAAAACGCCTTTTTCTTCGACAAATAGTCGTGCGAATGAAAGTACCAATGGACATCGGCGTAATGAAAGTAAAATTTCCAAACTACATATAATAATATTATATAATAAACTCTAGCACCATACAATAAAAGACTGTTTTTCTTTTTATATAATATAATAACAAAATAATTCGTTCACGGTCCTCCGCGTTTCTGTAACGAAAATATTTCACGTTCTCCCGGTAATGTCCCTCTCCCCCCCTCCTAAAAACTGTCAAAGAGTATAACCCCTCATGCCGCGGCCATAAAATGAAATGTTATGGGCTTCGAAGCGTAAAAGAGCGATATATTTAAACGTTTGAACATAAAACGAAGCTCCTTAAATTAGTTTATACTTGCTCGAGATGTATTTACGATAAATACTCGAGTTTTATAGTTGGGAATATTAATGGCGTTTTCGGACGTAGTGTTATGTCGACTTAAGAAGTGAATTTTGATATTTGAAGTGATATTTGAAGTCGTCGTGGCCTAAAGGATAATACGCCCAGTGCATTCGTGTTGAGCGATGCATCGGTATTCGACTCTCAGGCGGGTACCAATTTTTCTAATGAAATACGTACAAAACAAAATGTTCACGATTGAATTCCCCAATGAAGGAATAGCACCGTGTAATAAAAACCAAAACCCGCAAAATTATAATTTGCGTAATTATTGGTGGTAGGACCTCTTGTGAGTCCGCGC
The DNA here is from genome assembly GCF_003987935.1 of Bombyx mandarina. Next base: position 2,169,897 of record NW_021011509.1, on the reverse strand, counting down.
GGGTAGGTACCTAGGTGCCTATTTCTACCGTGAAGCAGTAATACGTTTCGGTTTGAAGAGTGGGGAGCCGTAGTAACCATACTTGAGACCTTAGAACTTATATCTCAAGGTAGGTAGCGCATTTACGTCGCAGATGTCTATGGGCTCCAGTAACCACTTAACACCCGGTGGGCTGTGAGCTCGTCCATCCATCTAAGCAATAAAATATATATATATAAATATATATTTATAAAAAAAATCGACTTCATTCAACACTCCAAACATATATTATTATTATCTACTCACAAACGTATAAAAAAAATCGACTTCATTCGACACTCCAACATATATACTCAATCTTACATGTCACCACGGCACATATTGTTCCTTTACAATTAAACCACATGCCCTGAGGCTTGGCGGCTCATTAAAACTAACTTTTGTTACCTCCGCACTGATGCGTCGGTGGGCATACACGAGAACTAATTAAGGGTGAACTCTGAGTACACAGATGCAAACAAATTCACGTTTTTTGACAACTAAATAAAACACATTTGAAAACAGAATATAACTATTTTACTAAGTGAGATGGCATGAGTTACCGACCATCTGGTGGTTGTCAGTGGTAGTGGTTAGTGGTTATATAACCAGATCCAGAATGCCTATGCTTTGCTTGACTTTGAGCATCATTTGGAATTGTTTCAGCTGCCCTTCAAAACTAGAAGAAAAGTTATACAAATAATATATATTTTTTTATTGCTTAGATGGGTGGACGAGCTCACAGCTCATCCGGTGTTAAGTGGTTACTGGAGCCCATAGACATCTACAACGTAAATGCCGCCACCCACCTTGAGATATAAGTTCTGAGGTCTCAAATATAGTTACAACGGCTGCCTCACCCTTCAAATCGAAACGCATTACTGCTTCACGGCAGAAATAGGCAGGGCGGTGGTAACTACCCGCGCGGACTCACAAAAGGTCCTACCACCAGTTATTTTACATTATTAGTCACCAAAAGAGCTTAATTATACGCGGTTTATCCTAACATTTGACAGTCTATTTAAGGGTCCGGTTGCCGGAATTAACATAGATAATTCTAGTTAGCAATTCTAAGTACCGGACATTGCAAATATCTGCATACAATGTGATGCTGTTTAGGAGTTCCACTTTAAATGCGATAGCTCGACGAAATTCTCTCTTCGACTCAGATCAACAACATCAAAGATTTGAGAGGCAGTATTTTTAATACGCTTTTATTAGCTTCAGACATATGTATGTTAGTATGTAACGGAATCTTTGAACATGATTTGAACCCCCTTGAAAACGTCGGATTAACTCAAAATTTATTATACTTCTTAAGAATCGATGACAAATTAATATTAAAAAAAGAAATTGAAAAAATATAATTGAAAAAATTGAAATTCAAATAAAAAATGAAAAATAAGTAATAGTTTAAAAAACTAACAAAATACGATTTTATAGAAAATCCAACTAAACAATAGAAAATAAATTTTAATAAATTTGAATTAAAAATAGTGTAAGCAAAAATGATTTTATGGTAAAAAAAAACGTGGGGTGCATGGTATCAGTAGTTATAAATATTTTATGAACAGGTATGAGTAGAAGGGCTATTTTGATAAAGCACCCCACGCTTTTTTACAATAAAATAATTTTTTCTTACACTATTTTTAATTCAAATTTATTTTCTATTTTTTAGTTGGATTTTCTATAAAAGCGTTTTTTTTTTACTATAATTTTCATTAAAAATACATTATTTTCGTTATTCTCTGATGCCTTCGGAGGCAGATGGCAAACATTAAACCTGATAAACGGTCACAGTGGATCGTGGACATCAACAAAACTAGAGCCGCAGCCAAAACGCCACACTATCCAGTTAGTACGAAAACTTGCACGATCAACTGTCATTGTAGAGCAAATATATAAAAAAAAATGGATACATAATTAAAAATCATTTAAAGATGCCATCTAGCTTCGGGCATCATCATACCAGCTCCTTGACACCATATTATTGCAGTATACTTTAAGGTAAGTTTACTGGTGGTAGGACCTCTTGTGAGTCCGCACGGTTAGGTACCACCAATCTGCGTATTTCAGTCATGAAGCAGTAATGCGTTTCAGATTGAAGGTTGAGCCAGCCATTGTAATTATACTGAGACCTTATATCACAAGATGGGTGGTGGAATTTACGTTGAAGATGTCTATTGGCTCCGTTAACCACTTATCACCAGGTTGACTGTGAGTTAGTCCACCCATATATGCAATAAATAAAAAATAAAAAAGTTACGTCAGAAATATGTACCAACAAGTATCCAGTTTCTATACACAAAAGTGAAAATGAATGAAAATCACTCCACATCAGATAAAGATTATAAAAACGAGTATAAAAACTTCACGAGATTAATTTCCAGCCGAATGCCAGTTTGTTAGCGTTATCCCGGAAGTTGTTAATGCATGAACGACGTCACTTCCGGAGGACGTACCAGGGCTTAACGGAAGTCATATTTTTATACACTTTTCCTTTCGATCTTTTGCTTATGCTGTGATTTTATGGCTACTAATGATACAGATTCTTATTAGTTTTGAACAGCGACAAAGTTATCCACGACTCAGTATCTTTTCGATTTTTGTATTGAAGGTATACTGGTAGCCTTTGTGTGAGTGAAGTCAAGAGCTGAGCCTGAAGGAGGAATTTAATAACAGTTGACTGAGCGCCTTCAAAAGTGGCCCAGAAAAAGATGCTGCATAAATGTGTCTACCACGGGAATATATGGACTGAGAATCACGTCGAACCTTCGATTTGAAGGGTAATATAAATTTATAGCTACCATTGGAATTACAAAAGTCTGGATATATTTATATAACTGATATAAACATGCACCTTCCAATGGAAATTTTTATGCAAATGACTTATTGTGAGTCCAACGTCCCGCGATTTCTGCAAAAAACAAAAAAGCGATCCAATATGAAGTACAGATGCTTTTTCTTCTTAGTTGTTTGCACTCTTGGCAAAGTGGTTGTGGTCATCATTTCGGGTGACAGTGCGCTTCACAAAACATTGCCATTCCTGGCGTACCATGGCCTTTCTTGTGCATTCCTTGACGGGACCTTTAGAGCTGTCTTTATTTGTCCGGTAACGATAATCTGCTGCTTTATAACAGCGCAAAAACGCTGAAACTCCATCGGGGCTGATAAACATCATCGTACGAAAAAAACATATACAGTTAATCCGCCATACAGCGTGCAGTACATACACAAAACATACGTGAAATTCAGTGTGTGCGAACCCTTTGTTCTAGGCCCGCATTCCGACTCACAAACACGCGCGAGGTATTCTTCGTACGATATGAATGACGTCCTAGATTGTACACGAGATTGTAATTCGTTGAATATTTGCTCCGGATTTCGGTTTATTGTCGAATAAACATATGGGATGTGTAATTAAAATTAGGTAAGGAATATTCTTGTAGTATTGTATTGTATTGTAAACATAATGTCCATTATAATCTCTAAAACTAGCTTCTTTACTAGGTGGGGTCGGCACAGCGAATTCTTCTGTGCCATTCTCTTCTATCAGCCGTCATCTCAACACGCACTCCTCTCTCTCATATCGTCACTCACACACTCCATCCATGTCTTCTTCGATTGACTTGTTCCCCCGCTACCTTGCATAAACGATTTCCATAATGATTTTGATTATGGTCCTATTATCCTGCACTGATTCACATTTACAGTTTTTTTTTCTTCATTATTAAGTTCCTTAAATTGTTCTCTTTCCCTGTCGGTAATTTTATGTGTGTTTTAACTGATCAACTTACCGCCACGAAAACCTAATTAACAATAAATGCCATTTCCTTTATCCTCTTGATATTGGTCAGGATATTAGAGTGAAGTTATAAAACTATTGCATCGTCAACCGGTTCTGTAGGCGTGAACAAATTTTCGAGAATTCGACTATGAATTACAACTCATAAATCCATACCAAGCTATTTGTTAAAAACATGTTTTATTTTAATAACTTTTTTTTATTTTAGTAATTATTCACTTTCTATCTCTGAGTTTGGTAAAGTTGTAAAATAAATTTTAAAATTAATCGGGTATTTTAAGTAGGATTTTACGTAAGCATGCTTTGTTGTCACGACTAGTTCTGTAACAATAATAGTAGAAGCGAAAAATATATTAAGTGACTTCAAATTTTATGTATTATTACGGCTCACCTCGCCCATAGTAGAGCTGGCAGAATGAAGCCACCACCCGTCTTAGTAGATGAGATTAAAGTCCCATTTGAATTGCTTATCGACTATCCCACAGTGCAAATCCAAGCGAATGACTACTTCACTGTAGAAATGAACAGAATGTTGGTAGCTATTATATATACTAGGCATTATATATACTAATATATATACTATAAATATACTAGGCTGTTTTCCTATACAAAGCTATATCTTCAATCTAAAGTATGCGTACTTATCGATACGATATAATGTAATCGCTTACTTCAGAATGAATAAACAATTAAATACTTAATTGCGTTTTCTGTTATATGTACAATAAAAAAAAATTTAAAGCCCTTAACCCCTTTTAAAATTAATATTAATAATTAAACAGTAATATTAATAATTAAAATATGTAAAATTAAACTCCATGACAGAATTGACTCCTGAATGACACTGAAGAAAATTCATCTTTAATACTTATGTAAAGAGTTTTAAATAATAAAGGTATAAAGGTTTTTCTTTACACTTATATACACATACAAATAATGTGTATACAATGCGTAAGTAAAATATTTTACGACCACAGAAAATAATTAAAGCTTCTTTCACGACTACTTTAAACTACTGACCGCCTTCCGTGACCAGGAAAACTTTAACGAAACATCTTATAATTAAATAACTTTTAAATAAAACAATAATACTATGACTTCAGTAACTAAGATCAGAAAACTGTTTCACAAAAAAAAATTATTATTATTATTGCTTAGGTGGGTCGACGAGCTCATAGTCCACCTGATGTTAAGTGGTTAATGGAGCCCATAGACATCTACAACGTGAATGCAGCCACCCACCTTGAGATATGAGCTCTAAGGTTTCAGTATAGTTACAACGGCTGCCCCACCGTTCAAACCGAAACGCATTACTACTTCACGGCTGAAATAGGCAGGGTGGTGGTACCTACTCGTGCGGACTCACAAGAGATCCTACCACCAGTAAATAATATTGCATGAAATACGAGTAAGGTACATCTGCTACTTCAATTTCGTCTTTCTGTAATGTATATATATAAAAATGAATTGCTGTTCATTAGTCTCGCTAAAACTCAAAAACGGCTGGACCGATTTGGCTAATTTTGGTCTTGAATTATTTGTCGAAGTCCAGAAAAGGTTTAAAAGTTAGATAACAATTAAAATGCTAGGAATTACTAAAAATAACAATTTTGTTTTTCCTTTGATGTGGCCCCCGTCGGACGGATTCCTTTTGTTTAGTTTTAAGTTTATTTTATACAAATGTTTAGGTCTTTTATTTATCGATTGAGGCACTACGAAGTCTGCCGGGTCAGCTAGTTATCAATAAAATCGAAGCGTAGGCGGAAAAAAGTTCATTAACCTCTTCATAGCGAGTGCAATTATACACTTGCGTTTAATTACAGTACGCCGAGGTCGAGACCGCGTCAGTTCCGCCGGAAACTGCGCACGCTTCAACGTTTTGTTCAGCCAACTCTTATTGTACATTCAACGAATGCGGGTTTTATGGCGGTGTTTAATGTTGTGGCTTATGTACCATTGGCAATGTAACTTGAATATGTAAAAATAAAATTACACTTGATTATTGAAAACAAATGATTAATTTCTTTTTACAGTACAACAATACTTGTAGGCTGGTAGACGACTGGCAGACGACTTTTAATGGTGGTAGGACGTCTTGTGAGTACGCACGGGTAGGTACCACCGCCCTGCCTATTTCTGCCGTGAAGCAGCCGTTGTAACTATACTGAGACCTTATAACTTATATCTCAAGGTGGATGGCGCATTTGCGTTGTGGATATCTATGAGCTCCAGTAACCACTTAACACCAGGTGGGCTGTGAGCTCGTCCACCCATCTACGCAATAAATAAATAAAAAAGACGAGCATACGGCCCACCTGATGGTGAGCGGTTACCGCTGCCCACGGACTTCAGCAATGCCAGGGGCAGAGTCAAGCCGCTGCCTACCGTTAAGTACTCTCCACAAGCCTCGTTTAAAGAAGGATATGTCATAGCGCTCGGGAAACACCGTGGAGGGGAGAGCTCATTTCAAAACCGAATGTAACGTAGCGAAAAAGATCTCTGGAAACGCACTGTGGGTGAACGCAGTGGCTTCAGGTAGTATAGATGAAGTCTACTCCGGTGGCGGGCGGTGCGATGGTAAAAACGAGATAAAATGTTAAAAAATATATACAAATTTAAGTAGCGTACACCATTTTTTATTTTAATTTGATTATTCTTCTTTTTTGTCGCCGCTACACTCTTGGCAGAGTGTTCATATCCGTTACAGTTTCAATAATCAGTTCTATGACCTAGTGCTACTCCTCCCTTCCGGCTGTGCGTCTATTGCTCACATGTCAAGAGCTATCCGTTGCAGCCTTGACGCAATCAGTACACCATACTCCCGAAGAATATTCGATCAGAATATATCGTTATGGGCGTACTTATTATACTCCGTCTGTGTACCCTACGCTTTTAGGTTTATTTTAACTATTATTTTTATTGTTCTCATACTCGAGTTCCCAGCGTACTTATGTAATTCTAAACGGACGTTGGCTCAGAGGATTACACAGTTTACAAACAGACGCACCGAGGAACTGCAATGAAAATTAATTGAAGGGTGGGGCAGCCGTTGTAACTATACGTGAGACTTTAGAACTTGTATCTCAAGGTGGGTGGCGCTTCTACGTTGTAGAGGTCTATGGGCTCCAGTAACCACTTAACACCAGGTGGGCTGTGAGCTCGTCTACCCAACTAAGGAAAAAAAAAAAAAAAACGTATTCGAACATATAACGCGGGCTCGTGGTTTTCATAAAATTTAAACGATAACACGCATCTATCCGCGGCCGGAGCGGTTTTCGCGTTTCGTTTGAGTCAGTTATAAATTGTAGTGTATATGATATTATTTCGGTCGGTGATAAATCTAGTCGCACTAGAGGTCCCGCAGTTGTCGAAATTCGACTATAATTAATTGGAATTGAAAGTTTGTACACTATTATGATTGTATTTTATGCATTATTTTAAAAAAATATTAGCATTGTGCACTTCTTCTCTATATTCTCTATAAGTGTAGAAAATTTCATACTCCTCCGTCCGCGCAATTTTCGTAAAAAGGAATACAAAGTTTTTGCTTCACGTATTAATGTATAGATGACGTGTTCGTTTTTTATTCTACATGGCCATGTTCCCTTCGGAGCGCATCCAAAACCTTCTAGAAGTTAACACGGGAATAGACTAGCATGAAGTTAGGAGAAAGCACTATCTATTTACCAAATATAAAATTCATTTCGTCTTAATTTAATTACTGGTGATAGGACCTCTTGAGTCTGCGCGGGTAGGTACCACCACCCTGCCTATTCCTGCCGTGAAGCAGTTATGCGTTTCGGTTTGAAGGGGGGCAGCTTTTGTAACTATACTTGAGACCTTAAAACTTATATCTCAAAGTGGGTGGCGCATTTACGTTGTAGAGTCTATAGGCTCCAGTAACCACTTAACACCAGGTGGGCTGTGAGCTCGTCCACCCATTGATAAATAAAAATAAAATTAAAAACCATTACTTCACTACCGCTTACCGCGAGCACTTGTCGAACTAAGCCTAAAACAACTAGGCCATTTCAACACCAAATCATTTCAAACTGCGAACTAAAAAAGTCTGAACCAAGCAGATAGCTCGGACCTCGAAAGGCTTAACCAAATCCGAATTAAGCTTCAAAATGCAATACTCAAATGCAAAGTTACGAGGGTGCTAAGCTCGCTTAATACATTTATGTTAAGCTCGGTTATCTAATTACTTACAGTGAACTGCTCATCGCGCAAAACTTGACGAATTCCAAGTATTTGTCAACGCAAACATGTTAGCTCCTACATATATTTATAGCTAGAGAGGCGACGGGTAGCTTTGACAAAGATCAAACAAACATATTCGCCACACGAATGTTTGCCCGATGCGAAAATCGTAATCATCAGGGGCGCTAACTCCCACATCATCGAGTCAGTCAATCAGTTATATTCATTGAAATTATAAGCTTGAACATTATTATGGTTCTATTGTCTATAATACTATTTATTATATTTCTATATTTACAGATTTCGCCAAGACTACACTATATACTTGTAATATATAAAATACTAGTTTTTTTTTAATGATTGATGGATTACTCGTGACCCGTAGGCCTTTCCAGTTTCACCACTCGTAATATTAAAGATAAACAATATTAACCTATTCTCAATTTGACCACAGACTTTAAGCAATAACAAAAGTTTGACAATAAACAAATAGTATTGGCTGTCTATTTCTGCCGTGAAGCAGTAATGCGTTTCGGTTTGAAGCGTGGGGCAACCGTTGTACTGCAAAAATTGTGAGACTTTAGACGTCATATCTCAAGGTGGGTGGCGGCATTTACGATTACTATGGGATCAGGTAACCACTTAACATGAGGTAGGCCGTGAACTATTCCCACCATGTAAGGAATAAAAAAAAATTATATAATAATATTAATAATTAATATATTAATATTCCGTGGTGAATGCAGTCCACAAAACATACCTTTGCTACCACCGAACATATCTTTGGTTAGTGCTCGGTAATGTAGACATATTTCCTATTGTAGACCTAATAGTGTATTGTGTGGCTACATACATTTTGGGAAATAAAAGCAAGCTCTTACTTTTTTGATTTTCCTGTGTAATGAAATGCATTCCAAATTGGTAGGAATTGGTAGGAATCGGAAATGCAAGTCAGGGTTCTACTTGACTGAAAAGTATAAAAAATCATTTTTAATCAGTTCTAGGTGAAGATTTCTTCGAGAACAGTGTGACTGCTGTGGAATCAAACTGAAACAAAATTTCGCGTTACAACTTAAGAATGAATATAATTTAGTTATATTTTTTTTGACACAAAGATTTCATCTCCATCACAGATAATAAAAATTCAGTTGAATACGATTAAAATTTAAACGCTCGCAGAGTTCTAAAGCGCAGTCGGAAGCTCAAAGCTTTAAAGCCCCAGCAAACTACTCAAAAATATTTCAACTCGAATATTTTAATCTGTGAAATAAACTCGGAAATTCTCCTCGAAATTCTCACAACACTACCAATAAAACAATACAGAGGAAAGGAAGCGCTGAACTTTTGGAGGCAACTTAAAAGTTTTAATTAACTTTTCGAGGTACAATGAAACTAATGGCTTTATTGTACACCCGTTTAAATTGAATGTTTTAGACACTTTCTTGATTAATTGAGACAAAACCTTTTAGGTGATGATTATTTAAAATTCTGTTTACGAAGTACATTTTAGCTTTAGTGGGAAGCTTGATGACTGTGAGAATAATTATATATGAGAATTTTAAAATTTGATGTTTCCGTCAGTTCTCCCGCATCTTTTTGGACGATAGCCACAGTTATTGAAGCCGATGGACATCACAAGATCGAAGTCTAGTCCAGAGATAGGAGCAGTACTCCACGCGAGGCCGGACTTGTGCTTTATAAAGCAAAAGTCTTTGTCCAGGCGTGAAGTACCGCTTCGCTCTATTGAGCACTCCCAGCATTTTGGACTCCAACTTGGTTTTACCTTTCAGATGACTCCGAAACTGGACGTCGTTCAAAATGTCGACCACAAGTATCCCAATACTCATGGAACGTTGCAGGGATACTCTTTGGAATTGCGGCGCCATGACAAAGAGGTCCTTCTTCGCAGTGAACGCGCAAACTTGAATGCGTGTTTCACAATATAAATAAATAAGATGGTGATTTCATTAAATGCTTAGCTTGTGTTGGCGTTCGTAAGCCCTGTTAGGCAGGATTTTCGTTTTTAGGTCAAGAATCTCTGAAATTATACAATTTTAATACGCTTTTATTAGCTTCAGACGTATGTATGTAACGGAATATTTGAACATAATTTTGACCCCCTTCAAAACGTCGGATTAGCTGGAAATTTGGTATACTTATTAAGGACCGAAGACAATTATTAAATATTTAAAAAAAATTGAAAAAATTTAAATTCAACTAAAAAATGAAAAAGAAATAATAGTTTAAAAAAACTAACAAAATACGCTTTTATAGAAATCCAACTAAAAAATTGAAAATAAATTTTAATTTGTATTTTCTATAAAAGCTTATTTTCTTAATTTTATTAAACTATTATTTATTTAATTGGCGTTTATATTGATTATAAATTTTTCACATTAATTTTGATGGAGCTCCACAATTTAATGTCACATACGGGAAAATATCGAATAAGCTAAAATATATCTCGTTCAATACATGATAGATTCCACGAGAAAAACTTTTTTTTTATTGCTTAGATGGGTGGATGAGCTCACAGCCCACCTGGTGTTAAGTAGCTACTGGAGCCCATAGACATCTACAACGTAAATGCGCCATCCACCTTGAGATACAAGTTCTAAGGTCTCAAGTATAGTTACAACGGCTGCCCCACCCTTCAAACCGAAACGCATTACTGCTTCACGGCAGAAATAGGCAGGGTGGTGGGTACCTACCCGTGCGGACTCACAAGAGGTCCTACCACCGGTAAACTTCAAGAAATTAATGTTTTTCATATAAATTTCGGTTAGTACAGTGGACCGTAACAGTATTTCGTTGATTTTCCAAAATGTTACAGTGAAACTGAAATTTTACAACAACAATACGCACATTCCTAACAAACACGTATACTGAAATTAGTCTGGGACTGGTTACAGAGGCTCATATTGTGCTATACGCTAATTGTTTTTTTTTTTTGGAGCCAGACAACACATATTGCGTCTCAGTAACAACGCAGGGCAGTGCATGATGCTCTTTTATTTCTGTCAACGCTTTTTTCGTCTGTCACGGCGTGGAGTTTGTTTTTATCACTTCTCGGTTCAATGCACCGTAAAATTACAAACATTACATACTATTTAAGTTACAAAATGCTCCTTTTATTTCGAAAATAAATAAAGTAATAATAAACTAAAAACGTTACGAAACTCTCACTTTTAAATAATTGCGATGAAGTTTTTAAGGCGTATTAAAATGATAGATTTTCATCACTTTGATTTGACAAGTATTGTAAGTTGATGTAATTAAAAGCTAAAGACTACAATTAACATTAAGTAGACCGAGAATCCGTCCGTCTGTCATATCTGACAAAATTAACAACCGCATTATTTACCACCAAACTAAATCCCCGAAAAGTATATAACGCCTTCCTCCTTTAACGTTCGATTGAAACACCCTATTTATTCCGTAAGGGCTGTCGGAAAATAAACAAGGTGTAAATCCTATCAAACTTCAGCGAACCGAAATAGAGGCCGGTGGCCGAAAAATTGGCAAACATTCTAGGGACGTGTTTGCTCATGTGATTGTGTCGGTTATAACGAAAGTCCGTTTAAGTCGTACAAACATTGATGCTTTGAAATTTATGTTTTGTGACCTGAAGTTCCAAAATGATATCTTTTATGTAGCAAATAGGTCTTTACTTTACAGGAAGTATAATAATCATAATAAGAATAATAATATTTTTTTATTTCAGAATTAAATTCCATATGAAGTGTTAGTAATACGAAAAAAAGTACATTTTATTTATTTTACATTGACTATGGCCAATATTGAGCCAACATGGACTTCATTCTGCCTCAGTATAGGGCAGCAATAGCGACTCCCTATCGTGGCCAAGAGGCTGTTCGTTAATGGCGCCACGAATTATTTCTCGTTCAATAATTCTATATTAACTGTTGTAAAACATAGATCGAAAGACTGACCAGAGTTGCCGCGATCCTCAGAATTAAGATATAAATTTATTAAGTGTTTAGATAAAGTAAAAAAGCTTCTTCTTAAAGAGAAGGTATGCCTTTCCAAACAAAAGCGCCACATTGATACGTATTTTGATAATCCTTCTCCTCCTTGCGTCGTGTTCTTCAATGCTGACCTTTATGTAACACTTTTGTTAGGACTATGTTTCTCTATTCCTTCTTGTCCTCTGTGCAATGGATAGCGATATTGATGCTGGAGTCTAATGTCATCATTTGTTTGGACTAACGCATAAGACTACTCCCCCTTGGCATTTTCCTTTCACTTTGCTAGTGATGAGTAATATTCGAGATTGTCACCCTTTTTTCTTGCAATGTTTCGATAATATACACCACTTAACACTAAGTGGACTGCAAATAGTCTATCTGTTTATAAACTTTCGATTTGCTTCTCTGGTTTATGAAAACATCGCTTAAGTGATCATAAAACAATGCGATTATGTGAAGGAGACCGATTGAGAATAAAATAATTAACACACTTATTACCAGTATTAAGCCATTAGATACCTTCTTCTTCTTTTTATCAGCCCACAGACGTCCACTACTGGACATAGGCCTCCCCCAAGCCAATTATAACTTATATACCATTCACATTAATATTTATTTCCTTCAATGGACCTTTTGTTATTAAAAATCCGCTTATTACGTTGCATCTGCTAATACAAGCTCTTAGCAGCCTTAGGGTACGGCATCGTAACTCAATTCTAGCTGTTTTCGTAATTCGATTAACATTGTATACCCGGAAAAAAGTTTTCTTTAAACAAAAAAATAATCGGATGAGCTTAAAGCTATTTACGTCTGCTCTCACATGAGTTCTGGCTGCTAAAGTCATATATATATATATATATATACACATACATAGTCATAAATATCATCAAAGTGTTTTTAATCGTAATGAATTGCTTTTTGATAACATTTGTTTGCTTGAAAACTGGTTTTGACATAAAATTGACATGACCAATCTTAACATACATCCGGAGTACTTGCTCATCTCAATCGATGCTTCCCCGCCGGTGTTCGAATTCCACAGGCAGTTTGCACATTGTTCTACAGAAATACGTGAGACTTCTACGACGAAACAATAACATCGTGTAAAAATCGAACCCACATAAACTATAAATCTGTGTAGTAATTTTTTTTTTATTGCTTTGTTAGGTAGACGTGCTCACAGCCCACCTGGTTTTAAATGGTTACTGGAGTCCATAGACATCTACAACGTAAATGCCGCTACCCAACTTGAGATATGAGTTTTAAGGTCTCAAGTATAGTTACAACGGCTGCCCCACCCTTCAAGCCGAAACGCATTACTGCTTCACGGCAGAAATAGGCAGTGCGGCGGCAACCTACCCGTGCGGACTCACAAGAGGTACTACCCCCAGTAAAAAGTACCCAAAGTAACTGATAGGAGGAAGTATTATAAGTCCGCAATAGTTTACAATATTTTATAATTATTATCCGGCACTTCAAAGCAGTCATGCGTTCCTATTTGAAAGATGTGATATATGTACATAATACAATTTAATTGAAACTACGACTTCACCACCAAAGCCACATGCAGCCGTCTGTAGCTCAGTCTCTCATATCTATGGTTTCCGGCAGCCACTTAACACGGATTACGCGGTTAGCCAGTTAGCTAGTTCTTCCAAGCCATAAAAAAAAGCCTTTCATTTCACCTATAAAAAACTAATACATTTTACATAAGTAACTTGTTTTTTTGTTTTTGTTTTTTAATGATTACTATTTTATTATTTTTATTTAACTAACTTTGACTTTGAGTAGATTTGTTTTTAGTCAAAATTAGCGTGAACCCCTCTGTTTGAGGGTAAAGGCCTCCTCCAGAGATGCCCAATAGTCTCTATCTGTGGCCTTTTTCCATCCACAGTTTACCAGCCGTCCCTTCGATGTCGTCAGCCCATCTGCTTCTAGGTCTACCTCTTTTTCTATTTCCCCGAGGGCCCATCCAAGATATAAAAAGACATCAATATATTACAGCAAACGAAGACAAATCGACCGCCTGATGCAACAATAAAAAAAATAACGATCGAAAATGTTATAAAAAACCCTTAAGTTTTCTTCTTATGCCAATACTTGTTACAGTTAACATGACTTAAATTTACTGATACTCGAAGTCGATTTTCTCTTGTGACGCCAAACTCCAGCAGTTGTCTTCGCTTTAATATGCAAAATTTATTTTATTGCACTAAATACAACATTCCGAATTTGGTAAATCTCTAAGTCTTACTTAGATTAGCTAAGCAATATTAAAATGCCTTCAAAATAGGTTCCTACATCCTAAATTCATACTGCACTCACATTATTTATACCTAACAAAGCTAAGACAATTTTTTTTTGGATTTACCTTTTTCTAGTCAATTTTTTTACAGTGTTAGCAATAAAAATATTCGATTAACAAAGAAAAAATGTCAATAAATAAAAACAAAAGAGAAAATTCAAGATATGAATCAAAATCTTGCGTCAATGATTATCGGCAAACACTACTTCAGATAGAATGGTGTGAATTTTCCGGAGTTTGGCACACAATAGCGATCCAAGCTAGTACAACCAACCGCTGTCAAAATTGGTTAAAAATAAAAAACTATTAAAATAACCAATTCGGAAGGCCCAAATATTTTCACTCCATTGTGAACAGTTTGAATGGAATATTTTATTGTCAACATTCGTTCGTACATACTAGAATGTTCTAATGTTTAAATGTTTAATGAATGTTAAATTTGAATGTTCTAGTGTTTGAATGCCATTGTTCTCGAAGTGGAATTTCATCAACTCCCAAAATTAGGCAAGCATATCAGTGAATCTAGGTTAAACGAAGCAGCTTTGACTGACGCAGATGACTTTTTGAGTGTCACGAAAGTGTTTTCTTTTAACAAAGTAATAAGAAAATTAATAGAAACTAGGGGTCCCGCAGTAGTCGAAATTCGACTATTGTAATTATAAGTTTGAACATTATTAAGGTTCTATTTTCAAAAGATTATTATACTTCTTTAATCACAGATTTCGCCAAGACCACACTATAGACAATTAATATTAAAGATAAACAATATTAGCCTATTCTCAATTTGACCACAGACTTTAAACAATAACAAAAGTTTCCCAATTGACAGTAAACAAAGAGTATATTTTTATATATGTGTTGTGTCAAATATATGGTAGTGTGTGTAATGTTTTCTTTATTGATTTAAAGTATCTTTTATGCATTATTTAAAAAAATATTAGTATTGTGCACTCCTCTATATTCTCTATAAGTGTGAGAAATTTCATACTCCTCCGTCCGCGCGATTTTCGTAAAAAGGGTACAAAGTTTTTGCTTCACGTATTAATATATAGATTTATTTATTCTATAAGTCGTAGTTTGTATGCAGTTGGCAATTTCTTATTGCGCTAGGTATGTCACCGACTTACGGTCCATACTTATTGTAAAGTAAATCTTACTGTAAAGTAAATCTTATAGTCCATAATCCACACAAACATGAATTGTATTGACCAACTTGGCGGTAGGATGGCATAAACTTCGTGTTTATTTTAAATTGCCTTTATAGGCAGATGAGCATACGGCTCATAGAAGGTGCGGAGTTACCGGCGCTCATGGAAGTCAAAAATGTCAAAGGTACACCAAATGTTTCCTTTAACATACAAAAATAAATAAAAAACGAGCATACCTTGGAAAAAAAAGAAAACATAAAAATGAATACGTTGTTTACTAGACACGTACAAACATCCGGGTGCCACAACCCTATTTCTGAGTTTCGTGAAGCCTCGCCAACTTTAATTAGCCGGTTAAGTTATAATGGAACTAATGACCCGTGGATGGCGCGCTTGTCTGCGACCCGGAACCCTGTCTGTTATAAAGCCGTACTGAATATTGTGTGTATTAGCTTTGGCTTCGTTAATGATTTTTTGCTATACTAGGTCGGTCATTTGACTGTCGTAATACTTCAAGCTGACACAAATCAGCACTTTTTACTAGTGCTATCTTATAAGCGTGCACGGGGTACGTACCACTTGCCTATTCCTACCGCGAAGCACCTTCGTTCCGAATAGAATGGTGGGGAAACCGTTGTATCTATAATACCGAGACATAAAACTCATGTTTCAAGGCGGGTGGCGGCATTTACGTTGTTGATGTCAGCTGCTGCGAACTATAGGCGCCGCCATATTGGCCTTGGCTGCTCTGACGAGCGCCTTTCACTTTATCCCTACTCCGCGGCCGACCGTCACGCGACATGCAACACACGGACGAAAAAGTTTGAGACGATGTAATAAAGGTTTCACTTTAAAAATACTTTAACTTTCTTTAAACTAAACGACAATTTTATAGGTAAATAACAATATTATGTGAAGTAGGACTTAATTTAATTAAAACAATTTTTATGATTCAAACTTTTATCGTTTCATTATTGACTATAGTCGTTTCAAACCTGTTTTAATGTTGTTTTAATGTTTTTTATAACTCCCGAGAATTGAAGAATATACGAAAAGACTTAATATTTTTTGCATATGTAAAATTGTCTTGCTTACTTCGAAACTGCGGCTCAAAAACGCGATGTAACAATACACTCCTCCGAGCACGACACAAAGAGTTGAACAATTTCACGACGCGAAGCCAAGAATAGAGCTGAGACCGAGTAAATTTAAAAATATGAACGTTAACTTAAACAGAATCAAAAAATCAATTGAATGATTCAGTTCATGATAGTAAAGTTTCAACAACTACATCACTACATAGTATAAAACAAAGTCGCTTCCTCTGTCCCTATATCCCTATGTATGCTTAAATCTTTAAAACTACGCAACGGATTTTGATGCGGTTTTTTTAAATAGATAGACTGATTGAAGAGGAAGGTTTATATGTATAATAACATCCATTAAATAGTGGAGAAATCAATAATAAATTACAGTTTCCGAAGCGAAGCGAGGGCGGGTCGCTAGTATAGATTAAAGCTAGGTCCGTCCGCAAATCGGGAATGCAAATATACATAATAATATTATTATGTCGCTTGAATTGATATTCAAATAAAATCGTTGTCACATGGTGATATGTAATTTTTCGACTCAATTTTAGGCTCTCGTGGATATCAGGAATATAATAAATACAGTAGTGCCGTTGCTAACTAAGGACTCCTTTGTATACTCGTAATAACAGGGCGCGATTTATTCCGTTTCGTATCTTAATTGTGATTAAATCGTAGTAATTTTAATAAAATCGATTCTGAGTTTATACTTCATCGGGAACGGAATATGTCGTAGAATTTTTTTTAAATGAACTTCTAAGATTAGGATTTTTATTACCTCTCTAACATAAGTTACATTTTTATTTATTTTAATAAGTAGGTCACTAGCGCGGTATATGTAGGTATTTAAAAAATTTAATATGTAAGTATATACTTATTATCTAGTTTTATTATTCGACACCGGTTTCTTGATCGTCTTGCTGTACAGCATAGGCCTCCCCAATGGTTCTCCAAAATGTTCTATCCTGCGTTTTTCTTATACAAGTCGTTCCTGCCACTTTTTAAAGCCTTTATTACTAGAACTTCAAAACCAATTAAACTGAATTCTGTTTTTATCCGAATCAAATCTATATGACAGTTCCAATACGATTATATCATTTAAATCGTTCATAAACGAAAGCTCTCAAATATAGTTCATCACTAGCACATCGTCATTTTTACATGTTATAAAGAACTATTTCGGTTTCATTCATTTCATCGGATCGTTCGTTGTTTGCCACCTCTAGTCGAAAGTATGCGAGTACGGTCCACCACTAGACCACAGTTCCACTCAGCGCAAAACGTCACTCTCCCTAGGACGATGACTTGCGCACAATTCCCGCTAATTTTCTACCTACTTTGCGCCTTGTTTTGTGACAATGAGATGTATTATTGTATTGTTTATGGACTTTAATGTCGTAAGCTTTTTAAAGTTTTTAACCGTGTCGATGATAAGATAAGATATAAGATAACCATGGTCCTATTGTCAGTTCAAGCCATGTGAATCACGCCAATACAGTAAAGCAAGACTAAGTACGACTAAAAAAGTCGTGTGTGTGTGTGTGTAAGTCACACACGGTAGAAGTGAAACTTATAAAAAGATAAAAATAATCACAAGGGTCAACCAGTCCGTAGTACAATGGAGCAGCCTCACCCTTGGGGAACCGCCTGCATGATCATTGATCACGGTATTCCTAAGCCAGGTAAGTATGATTTAGCAAGAGAAATACGAGAACGTCTATCAACTATGTAACATCTCGTCACCGCGATTCAGGAATTGTTAAATTTACGTCCAGTGACATCTGTTCATAATAAACTAAATAGAAATAATTGTAAATCATCTTTTATAGTATGAGGTAGCGCCCTCTGTAAGTTGATATTTTAACTTCACGTTTAATATCTTCTATCTCATTCTCTTGCCGACTGAATCCTATACATTTGTGTGTTTGTGTCTCTATAGACTTATTTTTTCGTTTCGTTTCATTTCGTTTCATCGAGTTTGAAATCACAACGATTCTAAAGAAGTTTCACTTCAAAAAGAAACAGTAACATGAAACTATTCTTTATTCAAACATTCGCCTCACAACGCCATTTTTAAAAATGAAATACGTAATTGTAAGTGGTACTACATTCATAAAAGTTGGTATTCCAACACGTTCGTCGTGCAACATACAAAATCTCTATTATTTTTTTCTGTTCCGTTTTAATACGTCATGCGGCGCGCATCCCAATGCCGAGTGTTAACCAGCTCAGGAAATTAAAAGGCTGTTGCATCCCCTTAATGAACGCGGCCTCAAAGACTAACGAACGTGATATGTGACAGCGCATTGTAATTACGTAGATACATCGCTGCCTTCCTTAATTTGGAACATACTTTTTGTAAAATTAATAGAATAAAATGTTATTTTTTTTATAGTAAATCTGTAGCAATTTTAATAAATCGAAATATACTATTGAAGATAGTATTTTAGTTGAAAACTTAGCACTGCAGTTTGATCTCCCCGGTCGGAGACCTAGAGGAAAACCCAAGACAGATGGAAGTGCAAAGATGTATTGCTAAAAAACAAAAGGCAATGTAATTTTACTGACGAGGATGTCGGAGACAGAGCGAAATAGAGGAGAAAAATAAGGAGAGCTGACCCCACCACCATGTGGGACGAATAGCTAGGAAGGCAGAGAGAGAGAGAGATAGAGATACTGTTTTAATTAAAGTGAAAAACATGCTTTTCGTTTATCAACGCTGGCACGAATCATATTTAATCAGATATCCTCTAAACGCCGATAGCTGCGCTACAGGCAGATAGATTAAAGTCATCATCATGTTGAGGTTCACACGAACTCCACCCCTACTATAGAAACGCAATTACCTACAGGGAGAGCAAAAATCCAATATTGGATATACGATAAATACCTGTCACCGATAAAAACGAAGCGGTTTTCATGATGTAAGCAGCTTAGGCTGTCAAAATAGTAAAATATAAATAGATGAGCTTAATGATTTGATAATTAAAATATAGTAATACGAAATGAAGTATTTTTTGAGAATAATAATGGTAGAAGTTCATTATTTTTTTCGGTTTTTGCGAGCAATAAACATTGAAGCGAGCACACAAGGAATCGAACACGACTCTTAAATGTTAAGTGTATTATCTATGCACACGACTCTTAAATACTAAGTGTATTTATTATCTATGCACACGACTCTTAAATATTAAGGGGACTTTTTGGCGGGAACGCGAGGAGTGAAGTTGTGTGATTTGTTTTATTTTGTCTATTTAGTGTTTCTTCAGGTTTAAATGTGTAATAACGGTGGTTTATTAACTGTTTAATATCTGTGAAAGTGCACGAATGTGGGAAAATTAAACAAAGCCGCTGGACGTAATTTTTCGGGATCCTCCAAAAAGTACACTGATTTTTTTTAGTAAATGATCACTATTTTCCTAACATTATATTTCATCCCATATCATCTCATTTCATTTAATTTCATTCCAGTTGATTAATGTCTCAAATTAATCATCTTCATTTCATTTCATTTCACTCCAGCATTTTTTATAAAAATAAGAATATAAATTAAAATAAGACATGACTTAAAGGTCTTAATTACCAGGTCATAAAATATCTTACAAAAAAAAAAAATTATTAAGTGTTATTATTCTATGCACACGCCTAAACGCAGCTCCACATCGTACCTCACCTGACGTTTTGTACCGGCCAGTATTTTTTTTTCTATAAGTTTTTTTTTTTTTGCCCTTGTAGGCATACGAGCATACGGCCCACTTCATGGTGAGTGGTTACCGTCGCCCATGGACTTCAGCAATGCCAGGGGCAGAGTCAAGGCGCTGCCTACCGCTTAATACTCTCCACAAGCCTCGTTTGAAGAAGGACATGTCATAGCGCTCGGGAAACACCGTGGAGGGGAGCTCATTCCATAGCCGGATGGTACGTGACAAAAAAAATCTCTGGAAACGCACTGTGGATGACCGTAGTGGCTCCAGTTTATGTTGTGTTTATATTCACTTAGTGTGCTTCGCAAAATTGACCTGATCAATACAAGAATAAAGCTTAGCCGTTGTTTATCATCCGTGCACTGCTTCACATCACATCTGTTTTGAATATTATACAAAACAGGAAGCTGCAAGTGCGTGAAGGCCAGTGCAACAATACGGGTTAATCTCTTATTATTATTGTTATATTCTCTCCAAAGCTTAGAATCTTTTACAGTTTTCGTGGTAACGAACGAACAAGGAGTTATTCGTCGACATCTGAATATTTTACTAATTGTGCTAACCAGTTATCTTAATATCGAAATGTCGACAAATAATTTTAATTAAAATTATAATATATTTAGTTAATTCTTAGAAAACAAATAATTAGAACGTTTTTTAAACAATTTCGATTATATTCTTTTGTTAAAAATATTATAAGCCTACTAAACTTCTAGTCCAGACAGATTACGTTAAGTTTTCAAATGAAAAATACAATTCTTATGTTTTTTTTTATTGCTTAGATGGGTGGACGAGCTCATAGCCCGCCTGGTGTTAAGTGGTTACTGGAGCCCATAGACATCTACGACGTAAATGCGCCACCCACCTTGAGATATAAGTTCTAAGGTCTCAAGTATAGTTACAACGGCTACCCCACCCTTCAAACCTAAACGCATTACTGCTTCACGGCAGAAATAGGCAGGGTCGTTGTACTTACCCGCGCGAACTCACAAGAGTTCCTACCACCAGTAAACACATTGTTACATTCGAGAAACCTGCATAATTATAGCATGTTATTAAAATAATCTATGACTAAAATACATAACTATTACGTTTTATGTTTGAACGCGAAACTTTAATATTATATATCTTAGCTTAAAAATAACATGTACTATAATGATACAAAATTTGAACGCGCCGGGGCTGCCTCGTTCTGAACCTTCATAATCATAACATTGTGAAGGTAACCGCAGGAATCAAATTACGTAAGAACAACATTAGGTCCCACTAAATTCCATTATGAACCTTTACGTACATACACACACAGGCATACTCACTAACCTTTTGTCAAACTTGATTGAGTTCCGAAGACCGGGTTCAGTGGTGTGGATTAGGAGAGGTGTGTGTCTAGCAGTGAGTGACTGTGGGCTGATGATGATGATAATGATTGACTTGAGAAGATTTTAAGACTAAAATTCGAAACATCGATACAGTAAAAGCTCCTTATCCGCCCTTTCTATATTCGCGGATTAAAAAAAATTCAAATTCAAATTCAAAATCATTTATTTCAACTTAGATGTCAGTATGACACACTTGTTGAATGTCAAAATGTAAATAACAATGTTAACTCTACCACCGGTTCCAAAAAAGCCACAGTCCTGAGAAGAACCGACGAAACAAACTCTGCGGGCTTTTTTGCGCGAAAATGCGACGAATTCGCAGAACTAATTGATACATCACATTACTAAAAATGATTCCAATATGCATGTAGGTAACACTTCACCAACTATACTAAATACCACTAATTGTTCACTAAAATCGGAAACACTATTACGAACCCCTAGCTGAACATTAGAGGTTGTATAAAAAATTATTATAAATAAAGAAAACATCCCGAAAAATCGGTTATATCAAAATTTGATATACAGTTTTCGTTTATCCTGAAAGTATCGCTGTAACCACGAAAAGATATGATGATTGCAAAAAATACAGTTATAGTTTACAATACTGCCTATTTCTGCCGTGAAGCAGTAATGCGTTTCGGTTTGAAGGGTGGGGCAGCCGTTGTAACTATACATGAGACCTTAGAACTTGTATCTCAAGGTGGGTGGCGCATTTACGTTGTGGATGTCTATGGGCTCCAGTAACCACTTAACACCAGGTGGGCTATGAGCTCGTCCATCCATCTAAGCAATAAAAAAAAATAAAAAAAAAACAGCACAGTGAAGTAGTTCGGTGTTTTAGAGTTAATCTGGAAAACCACTGTGTAAAATACGAAAACATTTTTGCACACAACTTAACGAATACAGAGTGAGCATGTGTTTATTCAAGATGATAAAATATGACATCGGTTGTTTTTTTGGGCGGGAAACCGAGAATCTAATATTGTGATAGATTTTTATTATTTTGTTATTAACCGTTTAGCATCTGTGAAAATGCACAATAGTGAAAAAATGAAACAATCCCTAAAGGCTTTGTCAAATAAGTACGCGTTCTGTTTGACGAAGCCTTTAAGCGTGGCCTCCCGAGTTCTTTCAAAAAGCCAACTGAAGTCTCAGTATTTTCCCAACATTTTACCGGAACATTTTTTCATGTCATCTCATCTCATTTCATTTAAATCCATCCAAATGAAAAATTTTAAAGAAATGAACTTCATTTTGTTTTTCGCTCCATTTTTCATATCACAGAATATGTTCATATATATAAAAATTTAGGATTTTTAAAAACTTGATGCTGACAATTATGCCGTCACAAGGAGACGTGCGTCACCAAGAATTTAAAGAGATGTAGTGTTTAGGGTGGCAGATTGAAATTCCGGTCATCGTCTCGACTCAACGAGTAAATTAACCCATAGACACAGCCCACAGAGTTTCTCGCCGGATCTTCTTAGTGGATCGCGTTTCCTATCCGGTGGCAGATTCTGCGAAGCACTACTCTTCTTAGGGACCAGTTTTAGCAACACTTCCGGTTTGAGCTGAAATAGCCTCTCAAGGCTATCAGCATAGGCAGGAAAAAAAGAAGAAAAAAATAATTATATTTTCAATAGTCCGCATAGATTCTGCCACGCAACGCGTAGGTCTACCGAAATAGTTCTGAAACTATGACGCCGTGGTATCTACAGCTGATAGCCGCTACACATGGCTTGCGAAAACGTTTACGTAATAAAAATCTTTAAAATTAAAACGACAACAGTTTTTTTTTTTTTAAATGAAAAAAAAAAACAGTACATATGTATTCCGTATTTTTCGGATAGAATCGACTGTGTCTTGTTTTTGTATAATTTAGCAAGCCCGAACACGGGAGAGGCTCAGAATTTATCGTAGTAATTATATTAAGACGGGCGTCGCTTGAATATATTAGTGGCCTCTAAGTTTATTATGTGCATTTATCTTAATTTCGACTGGCTCAGCGCTGAGCGACGTATTAAGGCGTTTTAACAGATTTTTCATAAAATATTTTGCCTTTTGAAATTATACTTCTTTAGGCGCGTTATGAAAAATTGATGAGAGTGAAATTTTACGATGCGCGCGCACCGTGACACAAAATTAACAGAATGAAGTTGCCCACTAAATCGCTCATTACAATACGACCGACGTAACTTGGCGAGTCTGAATATAGCCGCAGATGAACTTTCCGAACCGTACCGAGAATTACCGAATTTATACGATGTCAAGAAAAAGGATGTCCAATATGCGTGTTTGAAGATGTTGTATAATCGATTTTTTTTCAAATTGATTAAAATTAAAATTAAAAAAAAAAAAAAAAACACAAAAATAAAGTATAACTTCTTACGCGCGCACATAAGTACACGCACCCTTTTTTTCTTTTTAATTTACGGCTCAATAGAATAGGATTAAATACGGTCGTTCTATATGGATGTTTATTTTGGTGTTGATGAAATTGTTTTTGGTTATCATGTCGGTGCTAGATAAGAGTTTTAAATAAAACGATATGTTGATGTCAATGTTCATTGTAGGCAGCGGCTTGGCTCTGCCCCTGGCATTGCGGAAGTCCATGGGCGACGGTAACCACTCACCATCAGGTGGGCTGTATGCTCGTCTGCCTACAATGGCAATAAAAAAAAACATTAGTGCTCAATAAGTACTATTTCAGCATTAGCCTTGTTGAAAAGATACCGCTTACGAACCAGTAAATTTTAGAATTGCATCCTCAAATCTGTTTTTATTATGATTTGTATTCTCCCCTTGTCTTTTGATTTTAATAACTGTTAATTAAATAAATAATTTATAAAGTCCACGACGATTAATTCTTCGGTGGATTTACCACGACTTGTGGGCTCTAATATAATGCAAAAGGCCTTAGAAAGGCGAACGTACTTATTATTAAATACCTGACGCGATCCTATGCAAAAAAAGGTATATTTTCAAAGAAAATTTAATTAAATCCCGTATTCTTTAATCTCCGCGTTATCGTCAAATTTAAGAAGATGTTTATAAAATCTAATATTCGCACTTTATATTTTTTGCACCCCGATTTTTGTGCTAATCTCTGAACGAGATTAGAACGATCTTTAGAATTAAAACGAATATTATTTACGGATTAATAAATTATTCAGAAAAAGTATAAACTCAAATGAGAACAAAATAAACTCTGGAATTGTTTTTGATTGATTGAAACTAATCAATCGTAGCGGATATTTTTGCTTTCTACTCATAGTGCAAAATACAAAAGTATAATCCTTGTGAAGTCACACATACAAAATGCTTATAGATAATATCTATAGCATTTCAAAGTTGTCGTCAAATTTAATCATTATTATCCTGCCCTTCTCCCAATCACCTGGGATCAGCGCAACATGTTTTCTCCTTCTATACTCCTCTATCATATACCATTTCCTCGCTCACTTCCCTCTTACACTTATCGTATTTCACGCAATCCATCCATTTTTTCTTAGGTCCACCTTTTCCTCTTTGTCGTCAAATTTAATATCATTAAATAAACACATAAACACTTTACAGTATGTCTCGAGGAAGGAACCAGAACTGACAAGATACCGGAAGAAGCGAAGATAGCCGATAGCGAAGCAAGTCTACATCAGATATGCCTGCAGCAAGTAACAACTAATGAATAACTAAAATTACATTAAAATATATTTTGACTGTGTCAACAAAACTAAGACGTTTCTAAGTTTGGGATTAACGTAATTCAGTTAAGATTTTTGTCTTTGAAGGCAAACGATCATGCCTAATATTAAGTAGTCACCTTCGCTCATGGACATCAGTAACTGACAGCCACTGCCTATTGCTACTTGGATCACATATCCAATATGGGCGGGAACATTCACCCTTAACGATATTTAGCTGTGAGCTCATTAGTCCAACGAAGCTAGTAAAAAATGGCTGTACTATCGATGTAGGGGACTATCGAGAAACGGGTAGGACAATGACATAATAATATGGTTACCCCACCGTAAAATCCGGAACGCATGACCGCATAGCGACAGAAGTAGATTGGCGTGCTTTTATTATGAAGGACGTATTTGCCTAGGAAAATTCGTGGCTCAAGTCTGTCGCATCACTTGATAGAACGTCCGGGAATTTTATACTAAAATCAAAACCGCTTTAAAAAAATACCTACGTGGAATATTAAACCTTCAAAAGTTATAAAGTGATCCTGAAAATGATGATTAATCTAACTTGAGTGACTACCTTCCACCGGCAAACTAGAGAATCCCCACACGTCTTTGTGCATTAATTAAGAGAAACTCAAGTGATATTGGTATCTATTGAGGTAGTTCCAAGCATGCTTAATTTGTGCATAAGTTAGGATCAAGTGCTTAGTAATTAATTAACATTAATTACTACATAATATTATACATAGCCTACCTGACTTTTAATATATTATTAATTATTTAAGTTATTTATACATTATCTATATGATAAATCCTGAAATCGAATTGAAGATTTATTGATTTGTATAGTAATCGTGTTAATTGAATGTAATCTTAATAAGACACGCGAAATTACACTTGTTTGTTTTTCTTCGAGAATTCTTTTCTTTTACTAGTGGCCGGGCGTTTTATGATACCGCACGGGTAGGAACTACTACCCTGCCCATTTCTACGGTGAAGTAGTAATTGAAGTATTGTGTTTGGAGTCAACCATTGTCCTTAAAAATAGAACTTAAAACTCATGTCACAAAGTGGGTGCCGTTATTTACCTTGTTGTTGTCTTCTCATCATCATCATCATTCTCCTGCCCTTCTCCCAGTCACCTGGGGTCGGCGCAACATGTTTTCTCCTTCCATACTCCTCTATCATATACCATTTCTTCACTCAGTCTCCTCTTACACTTATCGTCTTACACGCAATCCATCCCTTTCTTCTTAGGTCTACCTCTTCCTTTATATCCTTCCACATTCATAGTTACCACTCTTACCAACCTCATTTTCATTTCGTCTCATCACATGTCCATACCATCCCAAGCGCGCACTTCTCAACCTCTCTGTCACAGGTGCCACTTTCAGACTTCCTCTAACATATTCATTCCGTATTCTATCCATTCCCGTTACTCCCCACATCCATCGCAACATTCGCATCTCTACTGCATGTAATCACCTTCCATCCTTGTTGTTGTCTATAGGCTTCAAAAACCACTTAACACCAGGTGGGCCGTGAACTCGTCCACTTCCAAAGCAATGAATAAAACTAGGATTATAATTGTGTTAACGTTCATCCTGTCCCCAGGTAAATACATTGAAATCCCAATGGTGTGCTAACTATACTGAGCTAGTTGTATTTATAAGTCTGTCTAAATATCAATATTGTCACTAACAGCTCTTCATTACAGAACAAAGGCGAGCCGGCAGACAGCGTCGCGAGACTCAAGATATTCGATATCATAGTAAAGATAGTTAGAGATGAAGGAGACGCTATTGATTTGGAACCATAAAATATTAACATTATATTCGTAAGCTTGAATATGCTGATTGTTTAAAACCTGCGTAAGCTTGAATATGCTGCTTGTTGATTATATTTAGATTCTTGTTCGAAAATAAATCTCATTGAGCCCCGTGAACTCACTTACACGTCAAGGAGAAGCTGAAATAGTCTTTCAAGGTTATCAGCATAGAAAAAAAAGGAAAAGGGCCCAAAAAACACTGGTTAATGTGATTTAGCCGGATACTGAGGAGAATAACCTCAACCAGAAGGATGCTGAAGATCAGGCAAAGTGGAGGAGCTTAATTAAAAAAGCACGCCCTGACACTAAAATGAGAAAGCATTAGGAAGAAGAAGGAGAAGATACAACAGAAGTAATCATCCATATAATGTATACAAAACATAGGGGCTATCATACGAGTTTCCAAAATTAACAAAACACATGAGCAGATTTAATTTTATGCGTAATTCAAACATAGTTCATCCAAATTGAACAACATAACGTTTAATTCACGTTGCAAAACTCAAATACGAAATCAATTCCGAAAGCATTGTTAACATATCAAAAGAGAATTCACGGTTTTGTCATCTCATTTGAATACAATCTATTTCGATTCGCCAGTGCTGCGTGATAAGATCAATTTGGAATAGTGCTGCACCATTTTATGACTAAACAACGGATTTTCTAAAAACGATATCGAAACCCGCGACATCTCTACAGATAGACCGCATGATATCGCGGAGCTGCAAACGCATTTTTTTTATTCATTAGATGGGTCGACGAGCTCACAGCTCACCTGATGTTAAGTGGTTACTGGAGCCCATAGACTTCTACAACGTAAATGCGCCACCCATCTTGAGATATAAGTTCTAAGATCTCAAGTATAGTTATAACGGCTGCCCTACCCTTCAAACCGAAACGCATTACTGCTTCACGGCAGAAATAGGCAGGGCGGTGGTACCTACCCGCGCGGACTCACAAGAGGTCCTACCACCTGTAAGCCAACAGTATATTTACTGTACGCTATAATCGAACAAGTGTCAAGGTTCAGACAAAGTAAAAACATCATTCGATCAACACAGAGAGAGCGCGGGCAATACAGAGTTGAGTACAATCCTTGACGTGATTGTCGGCTGTAGAAATTAAATTGAAACGCGTTCGTGGAACAAACACGGCACAGACGCACAGCCCGTCTGTCTAATATGAGACAGCACCAAGGCACTCCTGTCCGTGTTTGATGCAAATTCGTCTCTCGTGTTGAACACTCGAGTATCTGACAAGAGTCGAGCCACGAAATTAACGGGTCATTATTATCGGTGTCTCAGATTTTTGCGAGTTTAACTCGATTAAAAATACTTTTACGATTTAATTTAGCGTTAGCTATATATAATAACACTTTTTTTTTTATTGGTCACGGATGACGAAGATGCAATTTTTCCCGACTCTAACAAATGTAAAGTACATAATATAATTCAGGATTTTTCTTTTTAATTGATAACATATGCTTATGTTATAGTGTGTTTTTATTTTATTTATTTTGGTACAGCTCTTAGCTTTATCTAAAATAACGGTAAGTAAAGTAAACGATAATTCTATCAACAATATATAATTGTGTCATAAGCATTTTCAACCAATTTGGATTCTATACAAGAAAGCGGAACATATTGACAGTCTCTTGATTTTTTTTTAATATGAAAGCCTATTGCCGATTTGGCTAATAAGTTAGCAGTTTTCATTATGTTCGTCATAATCAGAACAAAGCTTGTTTGAATTATGAAAATAAAAAACAATGTTTCGTTGTAAATATAATAAATAATATTGAGAGAGCCTTTTTTAGTTCAGTACACCCGCTGGTTTCAGGGCCCACCGCTTCTAGCATAGACTACAGTGTATCGTTAGGGAACTAATATGAAGGCTGCAGATCGTTAGCAGACACGTGAAGCGATTCAATTTAATGATTTAGTTAGTTAGTAGAACTCTGCTTAATGAACTCAGCGAATATCATACTTATCTGCTTATGGAATATAATGTGGTGTCAATACGGAGCTTGGTTGATACGCCGTTTTTAAGCTGTAGGGCTTCGGTTTTCCGCCATGGGCTTTAGCATCTTCAGCTATTGAGTCCCACGTGCTCTGCGCGTACCCTAGGCGCGGGAACAGCGTAGGGGTGTGCCTCCCCGCCCCAAAAAAATGGGGTTTCAGTGATAAAGACACTTTTATTTAACCTAAGGTCCTCGCAACTACTTTTTGTAAACTAGATTTTTAATCATAATATCCGTGTTGTTGAACTCCAATTACAAGTAGTTTATTTATTTATTTATGGCATACGTGGGTGGACGAGCTCACAGCCCACCTGGTGTTAAGTGGTTACTGGAGCCCATAGACATCTACAACGTCAATGCCGCGCCCACCTTGAAATATGAGTTCTAAGGTCTCAGTATAGTTACAACGGCTGCCCCACCCTTCAAACCGAAACCCATTACTGCTCCACAGCAGAAATAGGCAGGATGATGGTATCTACCCGTGCAGACTCACAAGATATCCTACCCCCAGTAACACATTTCTATTCTTATTTTAAAATTTTCCTCACCTCAACGGAAAGAACAATGCACTTTTCGGCGCATACAAAACTGCATTTTAAAATATTTAATCAGGTTAACAGTGCCTCCAGATGGTAAACGTTGTAACTATTGTCGTGGCCCCTCGTGCTAGTAAACCGTTTCGGCTTCGCGAGTGGTCCGAATGATGAAATATTAATGTAACCTGTATACCACAGTGTATTTGATGCCAGTTGTTTAAGCCAACCAATATTATTTCGAAAGGTAATAAATAATAAATGACCCTCTGACCTTATTTCTCGAGGCGAATGTATTTATTTATCTGTTACTTAGAGCTCTCGTAAACACATAATATGAGATGGGCCGTAAGCATGCCAACTTTTTTTGTTTTGGGCCTGAGGCCTCTAATATTATACTTATCTTGTAAATATAATTTTAGTCGAAATAATGGACTTTTAAGGATATTATACATTTAATTAATTACTTAGACAGGAAAATTTTGATATGTAGTTATTGAGAGCGTTGTCTGCGATAAGATGAGATAGATAAATAATTTCGCCAGAGAAGTTTTAAAATAGTTCATTACGGTAGGTTTGCCTTGGCCTCACTGGTATACATTAGCGATGATGGAGGTAACCCCTTTTTTTTTAGTATTGCATGGAAGGGTTGACGAGCTTACAGCCCACCTGGTGTTAAGTGGTTGTAATGATTGCCGGAGCCCATAGATATCTATAACGTAAATGCCGCCTCCCACCTTGAGATATGACTTCTAAGGTCCCATAGTATAGTTACAACGACTGCCTCATTCTCCAAACCGAAACGTATTACTGCTTCACGGCTGAAATAGGCAGGGTAGTGGTACCTACCCGTGCGGACTCACAAGAGGTCCTACCCCCAGTAATTACGCAAATTATAATTTTTATTACACGATATTATTCCTTCACCAGTCGTAAACATTTGCTAAGTACGTATTTCATTAGAAAATTTTGTACCCGCCTACGGGATTTGAACATGCTAGATACGAATGCACCGGACGTCTTATCCTATAGGCTACGACAACTTCAAAAAAGTCAAAGTCTCCTACATACCAATGCTAAAAAAATTCATTTAAAAAAATGTACATTCTGTTCAACTCTACACTGTACGCCTCCATGACGCGGCAGGCTCATGACTCTGCATCATTGATAATATTGACAACTGAATAATGCACGGACAGGAACGAGATACGTTTTTGTACACTCGCGCGAAACGAAAACATATAGATGATAATTTATATTGGTAGCATTGTTATTTTTGCGTTGTTATTATATAAAAAAAAAACAACTCAATATTCACTCAATAAATTTATGTATTTCGTAAATGTGTCTGAATAGGAAACTTATGAGTGTTTAAAACTAGAGGGCTTGACTCTTTGATAGTCGTTTTACAATGGCCCAATAAAGTTCCGATAACTGTTTTTTTTCCTTATATTGATGCACAAAACAAACTACAACCATATAAGTTTAAATATTTAATATATTATTATGAATGTGATCGTACGAATACAAGAGGCACTATAACTTCGCACAGCCCACTGAGTTTCTCGCCGAATCTTCTCAGTAGGTCGCGTTTCCGATCCGGTGGTAGATTCTGCGAAGCACGACTCTTGCTAGGGTTCGTGTTAGCAACGTCGTCAGGTTTAAGCCCCGTGAGCTCACCTACTTACTAGTTAAGGTTACGCTGACATCAAGGGTCCACCAGCGTAGGCAGGAAAAAAAAAAAAAGTGAGGTAAACTCACAAGTGGTCGTGGCGTTTTGGGATTACGATTGGGTTTCTGGATCTCAATGTACTAATCTTGACTCCCATAATGACATATATATTCTGGATTGATGTCGAATAATACATCAGCTACTGCTAGATTCTGGAATATGAAATAACAGATTAAGGATATTACAAGCCTTAGACAATAGAATTGGACTTCCAACTTCATGCTTCAGGGTGCGTAGCGGGCGGGATTCAGGTCGTGATTTACGGGATATCAGACTCGCTTCACAGCTGACGGGTGTTGGACTTGTTAGGCATATATAGCACTAAGATATTAAGAAATCTGCTTCGAATAAACCAGCTATGTTGAATGAAGTTTAATCAAAAAATCTGACGTTTGAAATAGTCAGCGTATTACAAAAAAATAATTTTTTTTATTTGACGCCGGGGGTGCATCTCCAAAAACAAAAAAAAAAGTTTATTACGTCATCGTCGCTCGCATATGAGCATGCCACAGCCATAGCGATTCTCCCAAAATACACAAACGCTGCTTCAAAGCAAACTTGGCCAAAATAGTGACGTCATTTTAAAACGAATTCTACTATACTCAAAAACCTTTATTAACATCGCTCGCAATCAGAGAATCTATTTAAGAACTTTAATTCGGATCTACTTGATTTTTTGTCAAAATCGATTTTCCGATTTTCTATCTCTAATCTGTCACTTTCAATTCAATCATATTTTCTGAAATTCATAATCAATACGTAGCAAACGATTTTAAATGAATTTGTAAAATTGTGACCACATACACCGGATGCATCTAAAACCGCAATGGAACGTTTAAAGCATATAAACTATTCAAATATTAAACATACTTAACCTATTTTTGGTTAATCTAGTATTGGTAAGGTAGATGGGAAAAGACCTCGGGGGCGCAGCCCAATACGTTGGTCCAACAAGATCCGCACCGCTCTTGAATCCACGTTTCACAGCGCCCTCCACACCGCCAGAGACTAGAATAGATGGAGAAAGGTCCTGCGTGCGAAGGTAATACAAAAGGGTGGTCACGACCCTCAGCAGTGAGGAATACGACGTAAAGAGGAACCTATTTTTATTACCGCCATTAGATTCGAATAACTTCTTTTTATGACAGGCAAATGAATCTAAAAGCATCTTACGTACACAATTAACAAACTCGAAACTCGTAAGAACAGCGGAACAGTCAATCTTCTCGGCAAATTAAATATAAAGCTCCCTCATTCGTCTTACGCTACAAGAGAAATCTCGTGAAAACTTTAACTGTTCGACGCTTCGTACAAGTCTCGCACGCTTAAAAACCGGAAAGCAATTAAGCTGAGCGAGACGTGAAATGAGTGACGCCGGCTGTGTACACGCATTGTATAGCTAGCTATAAGTGTTCATAATTCTCGCGCAAAAAAATCACAAAGCTTTTCATTTTAGTCTAACTTTTACTGGTGGTAGGACCTTTTGTGAGTCCGCACGGGTAGATACCACCACCCTGCCTATTTCAGCCGTGAAGCAGTAATGCGTTTCGGTTTGAAGGGTGAGGCAGCCGATGTAACTATACTGAGACCTTAAAACTCATATCTCAAGGTGGGTGGTGGCATTTACGTTGTAGGTGTCTATGGCTCCGGTAACCACTTAGCACCAAGTGGGATGTGAGCTCGTCCCCTGATCTATGCAATAAAAAAAATACTTCACAAAAGTACTTCACGAAAGCGTCACGATTTTTCCAATGCAATTTCGCCACATAAAAGAATCGATGATAAGATAAAGTCTTGGTATTATTATATTCTCAGTCACACTTCATCATAAGTGCAGTATACAACAAGTAAGACCATACTATTAAATTAAATTTGTGTGTGGTAGAGCATCTTGTGAACCTGTACGAGTATATACCACCATCATTGTTTTTAAAGCTGGGAAATCCGTTTACCCGGTCGAGGGGAAAACAGACTGGGTTATGTCGAAATTCGGTGCCTCCAGAGTAGACGAGGGAGAAGCGGAAGTCCGAAGACCTCCTGCTCCTCCCAACAGACTACGACTTGAGAAAGGGGCACCCACACCGCAAAACGGA
Organism: Bombyx mandarina; assembly: GCF_003987935.1. Next base: position 2,136,360 of record NW_021011509.1, on the reverse strand, counting down.
CTACCGACTAAGCTCCGTCGAACTCCACCGCAAAATACCACCAGCTTGCCTATATTTGCTATGAAGCCGTACCCCATTCCAGTATAAGTGATGGGGCAGCCGCTACACTTATGACTTAGACCTCAAGTTTCAAGAGAGTGGAACGTAATACACATGTAACAAGTCAGGCCTAGAAATTAGCCACCGAACAATGTGTGAGTATTTGTTCCGCATTGTGAACAATATAATATGATCTCACAGTCAATGGCTGCGAGTGTTGTGGAGGGTTCTCGACGAGTAATTAGAAGTGCTCACTCGCGTAATGGCAGGGGTCGTAATGGACCCATTTTGCACTCATAGCGTTTTACAGAAAAGTTCAATTGACTTCACAGCCAAACACTATGGTTGCTTTATTCTATTTAAACGACGCGATAACTCTTCTTGTGGATGACGTAAACGACGAGGACTTCGTAATCAAATGTCTGATGTGTCAGACTACGGGCACCCGGAATTGGCGGGCTATTGAGACCTTACGGTTGGATATCACTATTCTGTCAATATGTGCCGCGGCTCAATCAACCACACAATTGAAGCACCAGTCTCATAACTCGAGATGAGTAGCAGATTTAACATTAAGCTGCCCATGGGCTTTTTTTTATTGCTTAGATGAGTGGACGAGCTCATAGCTCATCATTAAGTGGTTAATGGAGCCCATAGACGTCTACAACGCAAATGCGCCACCCACCTCGAGATATGAGTTCTAAGGTCTCAAGTATAGTTACAACGGCTGCCCCACCCTTCAAACCGAAACGCATTACTGCTTCACGGCTGAAATAGGCAGGGCGGTGTAACCAACCCGTGCGGACTCACAAGAGGTCCTACCATCAGTAACCATTACCAGTGCTTGTAGAAAAATGACAAATCATCTTGAATCATCAATTGAGACGTTGAGGTAAGGCCGAAATGCCTTTTGTATAGAATAATGCTTGTCCAAACCCTGAAACTGAAACATACAGTATAACAGTGGTATTTACCGGGTGGGCTCACACAACAACATTTTTATTATGTATAATTTTCGAAAATTCAATTTTAAATATTCCACGTTAAGACTCAATCTAGACTATTTACCATGAACCCTTAACGAAATCATAAAGACAAAGCGATTTAATTTAGAATCCTTATCAAGCTTGGGCTTGCCTAACTGCTCGGTCGCTAAAGCGTCTCGCACAATGAAACAAGCGAACACAATAATTTTGTTAATTAAAATCTTCCATAATTATTTCGAGAGACGCTTCGAAATGATTTATTGCGCAAGTTCGTTCTAATCTACATAATAGCTACTGTTTTACGGATGTAACTGGCGCTTGTCAAGTACAAACTTGGCGAAATTTTCGTTAGTGTTTTATTTATTTCCCCTAATCGTTGCTAGACTAAGGGGCTATTTCAACTACGCGCCGAGGTTTATTTAGCCCCGCAAATGGACAGACCGCCGCAGACCAGTTAATAACTTTGGCTACTTATTACTGTATAGACATATGAACGATCTAAAAGCTAAACTGGTGTTAAGTGATTACCGCAACCCATAAAAATTGCAATGCCGCCATCGTCCTTTACACACGATCATCAAGTCGCAAATGATTTGTGTGTCTCAATTTTTATACACGAACTCTGGTTTTTGGTGACGAGATTATCTCAAAAAAAATCTCAGAACAATCCCCTTATGGACATAGAATAAAAAACCACGTAAAAGATAAAAGTTCCAAATGATAGGAGGTCCAACCCGGCGCGATGGAAGCCTATCGTCATACAATTTCCATCCTCTTCTCCTGTCGAGCGATTATTAATTCAAGCGATTGCTATTGTGTCCACTATCAGTGGTCTCTGGCTTGATTATCTAATAAGACACAAGCTTAGTGAATCACAAAACACACTTCGTAAGGATTTACGTATATGAGACATAGATCGTGACAAAAATTAAACACTAACATACAATAGATTAGAATAGAAGTGGAGAGTGAGCTGTTTTTTGTCACTAAACATTTATTTGAAACATTAACCATATCCATCCAATTATCTCGATCTTTTTTTTATTGCTTAGATGGGTGGAAGAGCTCACAGCCCACCTGGTGTTAAGTGGTTACTGGAGCCCATAGACATCTACGACGTAAATGCCGCCACCCACCTTGAGATATGGGTTTTAAGGTCTCAGTTACGACGACTGCCCACCCTTCAAACCGAAACGCATTACTGCTTCAAGGTACCCGTGCGGACTCACAAGAGGTTCTTCTACCACCAGTAATTACACAAATTATAATTTTGCGGGTTTGATTTTTATTACACGATGTTATTCCTTCACCGTGGAAGTCAATCTTGAACATTTGTTGTGTACGTATTTCTTTAGAAAAATTGGTTCCCGCCTGCGGGATTCGAACACCGGTCCATCGATAGATATAAATCCACCGGACGTCTGATCCTTTAGGCCACGACGACGATCTTGAAGATCGAATGAATTAAGCCTGTTCTTTTTGAAATGGCCTCAAGGACTCAACTCTGGGGCTACGAATTGTTTGCTAGATATATATTATACACATTATATCAATTCTGTAATTAAAAAAATATTCTAAAACATAGTTGCACAACTTAAAAACTCACTGATTGCTTGAATTGTGATAAAAGCGCGCGGCACAAGATTCTTGGGCGAATCACTTAACAATAGGAATTAATAATGGTCGCTCTAAGTACACTTATAATGTTGTAATAACAGTAAACAGGCCGTAATACACAGGTCATTTAAGCCAATAACGCCGTCTATCCAACTAACAGAGGCACAACATCCGGTGGAAATGACGCTTCATTCACAAGCGAATGAACATTTTGAATGGGTATAGTTAAAAATGTTATGATCACCGACCATTCTGCAATAGCGGCTGACAATAAATTTGTATTTGCAAAATCTATTCACATAGTAATATAGGTTGACGTCAGTGGAAAGCCAATTACGAAAATATTGGCACGATACTATACCAGACTCCTCATCTAAATAGAATGAACAACGAATTGAATAAGTTTCATAGAAACTGAAAAATTTACCGAAAAAAATCGAAAGTCGCAAGTTTGGAGAAGATAATATGCTTTGCTGCACAAAATTTCCTGAACATTGTCAATGTCACAAGTCGATGAACAGATTTACTATCAAAGATTCGTTCTTAGTTCGAGATCCATTATAGGTTTTTTGCATATCTTATGAAGTAACTTGTTGAATGCAATACCTTAATTATTATTCATTATTATTGAAACAATGACGTTCATATGATGAGTGGTTCGATGGTAAAAAGCATTAAGCAGACCGATCGAAACGATTCAGTACAACTGGCTACGGGGGCCGACACAGCTTGTGAACTTATAGGTATTGTATAGTGACACCATCTATCTTAACTTAACTTTGGCTACAATGAAATTAAAATGTAAAACACATTGAAACGAATAAAGCGTTTTAATCACAGTCACTTTAAACAGGTTTTATGGATTTTTTTAATTGCCGTGTAAGGCAGATGAGCATACGGCCCATCTGATGGTGAGTAGTTACCATCGCTCATAGACGTCAGCAATGCCAGGGGCAGAGCCAAGCCGCTGCCTACCGTTTAATACTCTCCACAAGCCTCGTTTGAAGAAGGACATGTCATAGCGCTCGAGAAACACCGTGGAGGGAGCTCATTCCAAAGTCGGATGGTACGTGGCAAAAAAGATCACTAGAAACGCACTGCGGATGACCGCAGTGGCTCCAGATAGTACGGATGAACTTTACACCGGTGACGGGCGATGCGATGGTAAAAACGAAAATTAAATGATTGTATCATCTCAAACAATTCCTCAGAGCATTTCACTTGGAAAGAGACTTGTAAATTAAGAAGATTCTTAAGACCTAACGAAAGTACTAAAGAAAAGCTAAGGAATTCATTCAGCATTCTAAAGCTCCATATACTAACAGTCCGTAACTTGATCCCCAGTCCTCTTACTTTATATGAGGGCACGTAGCGATACGACCCGAACGGAGCGGTATAATTGCCGCATAGGGTCCGTTTGACCAGGCTCTCACGTAATTACTTCTTCGGTGGGTCCTTTATTGCCAACCTAGAGCCCGATAGGCAAGACTACGGGCTGTCGAAAATTAAATTCTTACTTCACTTTGCTGGCACATACGATAAAATACGTACCGTTAATAAATACCCTTTTTTTATGAGTTTAATGTCTGTAGCTTTTTTTTTTACTTTGTAGGAGTATTTCTCATGAAGTATCTATATATTAATACGTGAAGCAAAAACTTTGTATCCCTTTTTACGAAAATTGCGCGGACGGAGGAGTATGAAATTTTCTACACTTATAGAGAACATAGAGAAGAAGTGCACAATGCTAATATTTTTTTTAAATAATGCATAAAAGATACATTAAATCTATAAATAAAATATTACACACACTACATACCATGTATTTGACGCACACACGCATTTTTATTGTCAAACTTTTGTTGTTGACGTCTATGGTCAAATTGAGAATAGATTTTATAGATTAAATATTGTTTGTCTTTATTAATACTTTTAATAGTGTAGCCTTGGCGAAATTTGTGATTATAAAAGTATAAAATACAATCATAATAGTGTACAAACTTACAATTCCAATTAATTATAGTCGAATTTCGACTACTGCGGGATCTCTAGTTGTAAGTAATAGCTCAATGACTTGCGTTTATTATTTTTATTTTCTATTTAAACTTTCGCCTTCATCCGACAATATTTAACATTTAGAACTAATAGCTTAGATTCCAATTTTACTACTAAATATATTATACATACATATCTTATCAGAATTATTACATGTCATAAGTACATAAGATATTATGTCAGTTCTGTGAAAAGATTCTCCCCCTGTTAATTCAGTGAATTGCTCTCGCACTCTTCATAAAATATTGGATTCATCCATAGTATTAAACAATACCGAATACAAAAGAGCATGCTCGTATATACGACTAGCAAGAGCTCGATTCAGATTTAAGGTACTAACTACTTAATGAACGTTTTCGACATAATTGTTGTCGACTTGTACACGAGAAATCGGCAGTAAATTAAATTCCATCGGAGAAAGTGAAGACTTTCATAGCTTACGATACGATTATCGTACCGATTTAAACGCTATCGCTTAAAAATAAATAAACGATGTGATCTATAATAGTTATTTAATTTTCATATAACTACAAAAGGAGAAGCTGACAAAAGCCATAAATTACTAGATTTTTTCTTTACACGCTGACTTTTGTGTCTGTTGGAGTGGAATTTTTAATCATGTTTCTGACTAGCTTCCACATGACTTGAAAATTTTAAAATAGCTCAAAATACACTGCAGGAAAATACGTCAAAAGAATCATTTTTGTTGAAGTTAAAAACCAATTTAAAAAGAAAGAAAAGAAAATGCCAGATTATGTTATTCTGCTGGCAGACACCAGAAAATTTTAAAATCCGCTTTGCCTTTGCTATTTACTAACGAATAACCACTAATGAATAATTGTGAGCACTTCGCATAACGTAATTTACGTTGCATTTTATTTCTTTGCAGAAAAGCTCTTGGCCCAACCTGTGTTAATTGCTGACACTCATAATACAAGAGATAGAAGTATCAGTCATACTGTAATATGGCTATTGTATCTCATCCTTTAGACGGAAAGCGATCAACTAATGCTTCATGACGTAAATAAACAGGAAAGGTCATTAATGCAAAATAGAAACATAAAAAGAATTAAAAACCTCGCATATGAAGCTGTATTGAATCTGCCACATTCCATGGTACATGATGTTATTGAATGATGGAAATTCACGACGACAGCCAAATTCTAATACTGCGCCTCTTGCAGTACACTCCCACACTTAAACACATCTTATTTAGTTTCAAGATAAGCCTAAAATTATATATTTACCATTTTACGGTAAACGTTTCCAACTTTTCGTGACACAACTTTTCGTAATTTTTTTCCATACCTAATCTGAGAGCCTTGAGAAGCTATTTCAGCGTAACCTTAACTAGTAGGTGAGCTCACGGGGCTCAAACCTGATGACGTTGCTAACAAAAACACTAGCAAGAGCCGTACTTCGCAGAATCTACCACCGGATCGGAAACGCGACCCCCCGTCATAATATACGACCAGCCAACCATCAACTACATTGTATTTATTGTAATAGCCGAGGTCATTGCAAGTCCAGGATGCATATATCCTTTGCCGGAGAAAAAATTAGAAGTAGTAGGTTATACTTATATCTTCTCTAAACATCAATTTCCACAAGGCCCTTCATGAAGCTAAGGATCGCAGCAGATGGAGGGATATCGTACGGGAGAAACTAATGCAGCGGGGGAGTCACGACCGTCAGTAATGAGGAAAACGACGCGAGGGGGAGGAGGTTATACTTTCCGAGTAGTTACATCTTTATATTTAGGATTAGAAAAATAATAGTTAATCACTCGATCCGCACTCATAGGGGGGAATACTGATTATTACAATTTCCTTCACAAAACATTCATCATATTTAATTTTGAATTTAAATTGTCTCAAGCAATTCTTATTGCTCCGATTTGAGTTATTACATTTATGTGATTATTTCAATTAGTCTATCGTCATCCGTTATCGATTTTTTAATATTCTTCCTAACATTAGCATTTTTTTTTTTTTTTTTTTTTTTTTTCCTACCTATGCTGATAGCCTTGAGAGGCTATTTCAGCTTCTCCCTAACGTTAGTAGGTGAGCTCGCGGGGCTCAACCGGAGAGTTGCTAACACTGACCCTAGCAAGAGCAGTGCTTCGCAGAATCTACCACCGGATCGGAAACGCGACCCACTGAGAAGATCCGGCGAGAAACTCAGTGGGCTGTGTCTATGGGTTAGTTCGCTCGTCGAGCCCTTCGTCGCAAGCGACGGGTTCGACGANTACCATCCGGCTACGGAATGAGCTCCCCTCCACGGTGTTTCCCGAGCGCTATGACATGTTCTTCTTCAAATGAGGCTTGTGGAGAGTATTAAGCGGTAGGCAGCGGCTTGGCTCTGCCCCTGGCATTGCTGAAGTCCATGGGCGACGGTAACCACTCACCATCAGGTGGGCCGTGTGCTCGTCTGCCTACAAGGACAATAAAAAAAAAAAAATATTTCGACTTAAAATGTGAAAATTATGTATGTTTGTTTGTTTGTGTAGGTATATAACAAATTCTTTGAATATCATTTTCAAGTAGTACGATAAACTTGGAAATTTGCCCACGCATCAAGGACCGATGATTATGAGCGAAAAAATATAATATTAATTGTTAATACGGTTTTCCACATAAACGCGTTTTAAAAAATACAAACCTCGTCATTATTAGAATTACACTCGATTTAACTCTATCACCGCGAACCGTCGATAGATCGACTCCATTAATGCATAATATAAAGTGGGGAGCATCGGAATACCGATTACTGCACAGTTTGATTATAGATATTAGATATCGACCTGTACGAACGTGTCTTAGCGCGTGTATGTATAACGTTATTAATAATTTAATAGCATTTATAAATCTATACTAATATTATAAAGCTGAAGAGTTTGTTTGTTTGAACGCGCTAATCTCAGGAACTACTGGTCCGATTTGAAAAATTGTTTCAGTGTTAGATAACCCATTTATTGAGGAAGGCTATATGCTATATAACATTACGCTAAGATAGAAGATACAAGCTGAGCACCAATAATGTTACAAAATCGGGGTTTCTTTTCCCTTTTGAGAGCTTAAACGGTTAAAGTTTTGCTAAAATAATAATAATGACAGAATTGTTCCCCTTTAAAAGATCAAAAAAAAAGTCTGTGACAGCATATGTCTATATGTTAAGGTTGGCTCACTATAACGTTTTTTATGCTAACCAAATTTTTTCTAAAATAAAGCATTATTTGTGAATTATTCCACGCGAACGAAGTTGCGGGCAAAAGCTAGTGACCATATAAAATTATTTTGCTGTGAATTTAGCATTGATTTTTTTTTAATTAAAATTTATAATGGCACATCCCTATTTGTTCTACTCGTGGGTCTTGGAAGGGCATATGGGCGGAGCGGCAGAGACGCCGCCAGCCGACCACGAAGCTTCGAGAAAGGAGTCAGTTCTACAGACGATATAGCACCATCCAACTATACTTTACATGGACATCATTAAAAAGTATACACCTTAAACTAGGATAGTTTTTAATTCGTTATAAGTTTTTTTTATTGCTTATATGGTTGGACGAGCTCACAGCCCACCTGGTGTTAAGTGGTTACTGGAGCCCATAGAGATCTACAACGTAGACGCGCCACCCACCTTGAGATACAAGTTCTAAAGTCTCAGTATACTTACAACGGCTGCCCCACCCTTCAAGCCGAAACGCATTACTGCTTCACGGTAGAAATAGGCAGGGCGGTGAATACCTACCCGCGCGGACTCACAAGTGATCCTACCACCAGTAATAAGTCTTAATAAGGTACTTTTTCTTTCCTTAAAATCCTTTAGCAATTTCTGCAAAATATGAGAAAATAAGCTCAGCACGAAAAGGATTAAATCTAATTAGAGAAACGCTGGAATAAAGCACACTTTGCTTTAAGTTAAATAGAAATCAATGTAATTTCTATAATTCGAACATGATTAAAGTGTTGACACTAGAATTTAATTTATCTCATCGCTGCGACAATGCTATCAGTTAAACCAGCTACAAGCTTCGTTTGTCTCAAGACTCACAAGGGAACTAGTAATATAAACTAAAGGGAAATTTTAATTAAATCGAAATAATAGTTGACGTAGGTCACTGGCTGACGTGTAACTAAATAACAGAACACTGAGCTACGGTCCAGATTAATTGTTTCGTGTTTCAAAATTGAATAGACGAAAATATAGAATTTAACAAGCTAATCTATTTACATTTACTTAACTTTATGTATGTGTGTATGTATATATATATAGGAAATAGATAGAGTTAGATATATATATATATATATGTGTGTGTGTGTATTTGTATGTATATATATTGTTTTGTATCTTGTAATATGTATATATTATTATATGTAATGTTTACTGTATGCACTAGGTTTGTGTTCCGAATTCTTCTTTCCTTTTGCGGGCCTACTGGAAGGAGATTTCAACATGAAACAAGTAGTGCCCTTGTACTCTGTATCCTTATTGTCGTGTCTTTTCTAACAGCTGTGTGTACAAAATGTATTAAATAAAATAAATAAATAAAATGAAACGGTAGCTTATAGGAAGAAATTTTAAATTCAAATTGCCGTGTCGAATTTGTGACAGAACTCTTAATTCTACGATTTTCATAAGCTAATCTATGTGCTCGTTGGGTTTCGGCCAAAGATTCTGGATTACTGATGGTAGGTTTGTGAGTCCGCACAGGTAGATACCACCACCCTGCCTATTTCTGCCGTGAAGCAGTAATGCGTTTTGGTTTGAAGGGTAGGGCAGCCGTTGTAACTATATTGAGACCTTAGAACTTATATATCAAGGTGTGTGGCGCACTTACGATGTAGATGTCTATGGGCTCTAGTAACCACTTAACACCAGGTGGACTATGAGCTCGTCCACCCATCCAAGCAATAAAAAAAAACATACAGAGACACAATGCATAAGATTCAAAATCATGTGAAGTCGTTTAATGCTAAAATTTAGCTAATGAACTAGTCATTATATAATATAGACTACGGTTAGCTATATATTTATGACATGTAGGTTGGAATTAGTATGTAGCTTGACATAGGAACTACCTAATATTGCTAATCTTTGACCAGCTACCTTTATTAAATTACCATGAATTAAAAAAAAAGCTTGGCCGATTCTAACAGAAGTTCCAATTGTAAACCGACAATAGGGACTAGAAACTCACAATGCTTAAATACCGCACAACATTAGTTCTAAACCCAGGCGTTACAGTACAACTACTACGAGCACTCTTCAAATTGAAACCCATTACTGCTTCACGGCAGAAATAGGCAGGGCGGCGGTAGCTACCTGTTCAGACTCATCAAAATCCCTACCACCGACTAATCAAAGATTACTAGATTTTATAAATTACCACGACTGAATTAAATAAATTGACAAATGGATCACAAGGTTTGGAAATGTGAACCGATTTCTTTTGTTCTCCGTTGTCAATGATGCGAACATATCTCCGCCAAATATGCCAAATCTCAATGGAAGAATGGGCAATTAATCCTTGCCTGCATCGGGTAAAGCGGGCTGCATACGTTTTATATCGCTGTCCTATCTGAATTGATGGGAAGTGGCTATGCTTCTGAATCTTCATAAATCTATTTTACCGACATATTGCAAAGCATTGGGTACGTATATAAATAAGCGAAATTACCGATTGATTGAAATTATTGTGAGCCACAACGGGTTTTTTTTTTGGTCATGAGGAAATCGCCGGACTTCCGCCCTCCACTGGGGGTGGAGGGCGGGGCATGTCGGAGTGAAACTGACTAAAACCTCCTGTCGCTCAACAACCCATGTCCGAACCCCGCATGAGACAGAACTCATGAAAAGGCAAAGGGGGGAAAGTGAAGCGCTTAGTGCGGACCACATCTCTCCCATCACCCTCCCCCTCAGTTCGTCGGTGCCACGACCACCAGCCCTCTCGGTCGGCAGGAAATGAGCCACCACGGTATACTGAGCCTTCCAATTTCTGACGCGTATAATAATGTGGGCCAGTTGAAAAGATGGAATAGCCTTTACTCCTTAACAAGTTGAACATAAAGTACAAAGGTAGTGGTAATTAATTTGTGAAATCTTTTTTATCGAATCCGTTGAAAGCATAATGGAGGATGTAGGCATCGAGTCAATTACTCAGATTTAGTACCATTATTACCGAAGCCACAGGATATGAAATAGGCAACGGGACAACCATAAAAAACTTCTAGAAAGCATTCAGAGGGGTATTATTAAATTTACGATCATTAAATTCCTATTGTGTATTAACTAAAGTTAATTAATTTATTTATTTATTAAGCACCACAAGCTAAACAGATACATAAATAATAATAACATGTAAAAAGAAACAAAATCTGGCTTGCAACATAAGCTATGTTCGCACGACTAAGCAAGACAAAGTGCTGAGTTTGTACACAATGGTCCTTACAACTATACGACAAAACAACGCGATGTCGAAAACTAATCTAACCTATAATCTAAGGAAATAATTTTACTCACAATATACATTAAACAATTACACTACTTAAACTACTAGTATTAATGTTTTACATACATGTAGGACAGATATGGAGCATGACTGAGTGAGAGGGATAGAAGATGTCGTGTTAGAAAGTAAGAAAGACGGCGAATGAATGCTGAACACATAGTTATATTTTTGAAGTGAGAGGAGGATAGTTACCGGACGCAACGAAAGACAGACGCAATGTAACTTTGAAGTCGTAAAATATTTATATTTTAGTTACTTATATTAAGAAAGACGGAATAAAAATCAACTTACATTACATTCATAATTCTAACATCTTTTTCTAGTCTATTGCTAACTCGTCGTACATTTTGACCACGAATGACGTCATAACTTAATGTTATATATTTAATGCGATATGACTGCGACAAGTACACGTTTCATGATTCTCGATAAATCCTGTAACGAGGAATCTAACGCCATGCCCATATTAATGAAGCCTCACAAAAGACTCCTCCGTGTAATAAAGCAAGATTACAGTCAGCGCAAAGCCATTCTCAGCAGATCTATAGCTCGATATTGTGCCGGGGAATCGTTCAAAGGAAAAATCAATTTCGTATTTGAACGAGAAAATTTGATTTTATGATTAAAGGCTTCACCTTCACCGTGAATTTTGCTTACAGCAGACGTATGGTAATAATTCTGAAACATTATCTCCGTTGAGATGGAAATTATATCTTAGGAAACATTATTAAATTAGATATTTATTTATTTACTTACTCCCGAAAAACTTAAAAAATATTATATACATTTTGAAAAATTTAATAATAGAACTAGACGTTAAGTAAAATTGTGACTAAATAAAGAGAAGAGACGTGTTATAAATAATCTATTTATTAAAAGTACGCCACGTGCCACAGCACGTTAATGTTACGTAATGCTAAGAGGTGCTTAGAAATGTTCATTTATATATTAATGGATACTCGGAACGATTTGTTAGTGAAATAAATATATTTAACGGCATGTGATATTTTTAAATAATAAAAATCAGTTAGTTTTAGTACTGAACTTATAGTTTGGTAATCATAGTTAATTATTCTGTGTCAATAATGATTAATCGTTAATAATTATCGATTCATTTTAATTCAGAACGAGTAACACCGAATGGGGTTACATTTGTCAAATGGGTGAACATCATGTTAATATATTCTCTTATTTGTGAATGACCACCATGGCGATCACAATATGTGGTGGTCATTTACAAGCCCATGGGACTAAGCCACTAATTATTATTGTAATCTCTGAATTGTTTTAGTAATTTAAGTCTATTATTAAAACCAACCAATGGCTGCAAACAAGCAACCAGTAAAAACTAACAATCATATACGAAAGCCCGGTCTCCCAACGTCCCGATATGAATAGATAGATACATAATAATATGTATACCAGTGAATTTTGACTCACTCACTGGTGCAGTAGTTAGCGCGCCTGACTATTGCGTTGAAGGTTGTGGGTTCGATTCCCACATAGGGCAAACATTCTGTGACGTCGTAGATTTTATAACACTCATTTAATATTAATATTTAACAAAATACAGTAAGCAGTAGCTTCGTTGTGCCCATGGCATTGCTGATGACTATGAGCGACGTTTAACTACTTCCCCTCAGCTGAGCCATATGCTCTTCCGCCTAAAAGGACAATACAATAGAAGCATTATGAATAGCTTATGAAAAATGAGCACAAAAATATTCATTATATTAAAATCCATCTGCCGTTTTGTGCAAGAAAGGAATGAAAAATTCCGGTCATTTTTCCCGATTGACTCGGCAAAAGGGAGAAGTTGATATACGCCATTTCTGTCGCACAGTTGGGCCGCAGCCAAATCGCACATTGGCCCACAAAGCCCATTACCTACGTTGTCACTAATTGCTTTTATGGCCCGATGTGACACCGAGTGTGTACATGAATTAAAATTTGCCTGCATGATCGTTTTATTACAGTAATGCACATTAAATTTTATTAACATGTTTAGTATTAAATTTATCTTTGCCGTTATTATCCTGGCAATGAAATGTTTACGATTGCTATATTAGTTGTGAAATGAACCGGATTCTCAATTACATTAGTAGGCTTAGTGGATAATCGAACAAGAGGAATATGCAAATCGAGACTTCAATGTCATAAGTCATAAGTCAAGTATTCATGTATAACTTCATGACTTATCTGCACCCAATAAAGGCGCGAAGTAAAATTTAAGCACACAAAATTGATTTTGGATACTAACGGTAGGGCAGGCGTATCAGGTGAAATTTGATAAAAAAAAATTAGCATATTAGTGGAACTCTAAAAGCACCGACAATCACAGCGCAAATAAAGAATGGAATAAGAGGGATGATGGTGTGGCCAAAAACACCCTGAGTATGAAAATAGACGGTAATGTGAAGAGAGGCGTCCTAAAACGACTAAGATGGATTGCTTCAAAGAGGATATGCAAAAGATCTACTGCTGGTAGGACCTCTTGTGAATCCGCACGAGTAAGTACCTGCCTATTTCAACTGTGAAGCAATAATGCATTTCGGTTTGAAAGGTGGGGGAGCCGTTGTAACTATACTGAGACCTAAAAACTCATATCTCAACGTGGGTGGTGGCATTTAACTTATTGATGTCTATGGGCTCCGTTAACCACTTAACCCGAGGTGGGGTGTTTGTTTAAAAAACCAAACAAATAAGTAAAAACCAGACTTTTGAATTCGGAGTAACCAATCACCTAACCAACGGGGGAGTGAAAATTTACAAGTAGGATTACCATTAGGGAACGGCCCAATCGAATTTAAGACTTAATTTGAATGCTTTTAGTATCATACTCGCTGTAAACGATGCTACAATATATCGTGCTGTGTTTCGTTACGCCAGTATTGCGCCATTCCGCCGCTCTGAAGCCCGTCATTCAGATTAACGAACTAACGAAGAGCTACATAGTGAAGAGTAGCAGAGCGGTTTCAATACTGCTCGAATTAAACTAGATTTATTTGTTGTTGTTGAATGGGATTGGACATATTTTCTAAAGCGAATTGGCACGAGAAACTGCCCAGCGTACTGCCTAAAGTCGCTGTTATGTTACCCATACTAATCTATACTTCTATACTAATATATAAATCTATAGTGGTTTTTACGGATGTTCCGTTATAACTACTGAACCATGCATCATATTCACTTGAAACTTGGTATCCATGTAGAAAATACATGTACTTAATGGATATGCCAATATTTATATGAGTTGGACTCCCTAATAATAATGACAATAATTAATACCTTTAAACGAGCAATTCTTGTATATTAATATATATTTATATAATCTGAATCTCGGAAACGGCTCCAACGATTTTCATAAAATTTAGTATACAGGGGATTTCGGGGGCGATAAATCGATCTAGCTACGATTTATTTTCAGAAAATGTTGTTTTATTCGTGTTTTCAATAATCAGCTCTTCCCGACATCTATTGGCGAATAATAATACTATTTTTCTTAATTGAGGGCAACTAACCGCTTTAAAGACACAAAAAGATGGCGTTATCAAAAAAAAACCTATATATTAATACATGAAGCAAAAACTGAGGAGTATGAAATTTACCACACTTATAGAGAATATAGAGAGGGAGTGCAGATTTTTTTTAAAATTATAGATAAGAAATATATTAAATCAAAAAAAAGCATTACACGCGCTACCATGTTTTGACACAACACATAAATATTTTTTAAAGTCTGTGGTCAAATTGAGAATAGATAATAGAGACATTTTTTGTATTTAATATTATTTATCTATATTGTAGCTTTGGCGAAATCTGAGATTATGTAATAGAAGTATAGTCATAAGTCAAACACTAACACTAGTGTTTGACAATAAAACCATAATAATGCTTAAACTAATAATTTCAAATAATTATAGTCGAATTTCGACTACTGCGGGACCACTAGTACTAATAATAATATAAAGAGCCTGGTGCAAAAAGCGATCCCTCATAACACTGTCCGTATTATAAGGTTTTTCGCACTCTGCAGCCTTACTACCGGTGGCTTGAGTCAAAGATATCGCGGCCAAGTAATGAATTTTTGTACAGTCTTTTGTTTAATAAATAAGACTTAACTTACAAAATGTAGAGAACATTCCACAAAAGTCAGGTATTGTGTGTTTCCACTATCTGACAATAGATGGCGCTGTACTTCTCGGACGTTCTAGATGCTACTAGATCCTTCGATATTCGTTCGAATATTCGGCGATAGATGGCGTTACTCTTACTAGCGTAAGAATACAAACGAGTTTGTTTAAACAGTATCAAGATAGTCAAGGAGAGAAGAAAATGAGCGTACTTCACATAAATATTTTTTAAATTAATAACAAAATCCAATGGAAATAACTTTATTACGAAAATTTTATTTCGAAGGTTTGATACGCCTCAAATTTAACTTACATAATTGTAATTACGATACGCAATCAAAGCGATTGAAACATTTAATTCGATTCAAGAATCGTCTTAAAAAAATCGATCGCAAATTGCAGTACGTGACGAGTCATTGTAATTCAGATCGAGCATCTGAAGGCGAACTGTTGATTTTACTTATTTCGAACACGCTTAGAATCGATTGAATTAATTGATTTGCTTTCAGTTTCACTGTTGGCTTAAGGCCTTAAGCAGTTGAGCTGCGAATTTAGTTCGTTATTTTGCCTTATTAACTTAACATTGTGCATTACAAACACTGAAGTTTAATATTTTTTATTTATATTTGCGATAAATAAAAATAAAAACATTGTGAAAAGTGCCGCATTTAAAAAAAAGAGCTCATATCTAGTCATTCGTGCTTCAAAGTTCACAGGTCCGAAGTAAGGACTGGCTAAGTTTTTTAGGTAACAGATAGATGAACGGGCTCGCGGTCTACCCGGTTAAGTGTTATCCGGAGCCAACTTGTATCACAATGAATAAGCTACCTTGAAACAAGACGCATAATGACTGCCAAGCAAAAGAAATCAGCAGGATCGGTATCTACCCATACGAAGTGACAATACGATTTTATGCTCTATTCTGTATGAGGTACTTTTGTGCGTCACGTGTACATTACTCAACCCTAGGTCACCGGTGCCCTACGCGGAGCACTGAAGTAATTATGTCCATTTCTGTTACTAAGCGTCTGTATTTACTATCTTTGCCTCCTTTCGTTTGTTAATGTACATTTGAGTCTTTTAGGTCTCTTATAAATAAATTCATTCTCAGTATATTCGGATTCGTCTATCCCAGAGTTTACCAGATATTCTGGCGCCTTAGTAACAGAAATCGACATGACTACTTCAGTGTGCCGCGTAGGGTACCAGTGACCTACACGGCAGTCAAAGGGTTAATTACTATATACATATCACGAGTGAGAAATGTACTCAAAACGCCAGTCCAACTTGCTCTGTTAACGCAGACTTGGATAATTGCTAATATGTAACCTTAGAACTTATATCTCAAGGTGGGTGGCGCATTTACGTTGTGGATGTCTATGGGCTCCAGTAACCACTCAACACCAGGTGGGCTGTGAGCTGGTCCACCCATCTAAATAATAAAAAATAAAAAAACCACGACACGCAACACAGTTCGTAGGTTAGCTACGATCAACTCAATTATAGTAGAGCAGAGCATAATCAGCTTGCCACATCTACTTCATTTTAGCCACGTAAACTCTGTACTGTTTACAACGTTTCCGCTATATAAGCTTGTATTGGATCTCGCAAAAATAAAATCTTAAAAATACGTATTAAATTTGATATATATGCCGCCGCTTTTCATCTGGGCAGCCGGGATCCCAACATAGTTTCACTTGACATGTGACGCAAAGCCCGGTTATTCGTGGTATTACGTACAACGAACATGATACCCTCCTGCATTTTGCCGCGAATTCGCTCGAAATCTAGGGTTGTCAGGAATTTTATATATTTTATATTATATATTTTTTTTTGTCTATTGATGGGTACGACATCTAACCTACCCCACGAAAGAACGAGGTTTGAAACTAGTAATCTTGACCGAAGTCTCATTAACATTAGAATGACAATCCAAACTAAAACTGTCAAATACTTTGTGAGAAATTCGCTTTCATTTTTTTTTTTTAATTAAATAAATATCTTTGCACCGAAAATATCACACGAGAGCCCGCACATTTTTATTACTATGATTGTCAGTTGAGTTATTAAGCCTTAAAAGAGTAAGAAATTAAGAAACTCACTTTTGTGTTTGTAATTTAAGGTATAGAAGACCCCGAAGACACCTAGCGAAACCCTAATGCATGATCACATACTACCTTCATTCTATGTGGTCATGGTAGTATGTGGCCCTTATGTGATCATGTAGCCCTTACTTCACATTGTCAAAGTCTGTTTTTATTTCAGCTTAAATGTTTTATTTATTTATTTATTTAAGGATTACCGACAGGGTTTACAGTAAAACATAAAATAACATTGACATGTATAGAGCAATTGATAACTGCAACTCTAATTATAGGCAATCACAGCATGCATTACATTAATATATTAATAGAGATTTAACAATACTATTAATAATAATAATAAAAAATTCAAAACAAAAGAAAGACAACAAGGGCAGTAATACCCGAGTACTCAGACCAAGGCTGAGGCTGAGGTTCAACAACAACTTTTTATAATTTTGTTCTTAAATATTGGAAGGGAATCGCCAAATATGTCAAGGTTTTCAACTTTTGTAACTAGATTATTATAAAGGTTAGTTAGACGAGGAGTAGGTGAGTGCTTGCCTAGATTGGTTCTGCTAGAGCGGGTGCTGAAAAGAGCAACGGGGCGACGAGGTAACCTAGATGGCACCTTCAAAGAGAATTTATTGAGGATGAATTGGGAGTCGACAGTACCGCTCATAACTTGATGTAAAAAACATAAGCCTAACATATCGCGGCGATCACTCAATGTTTGCATTTTAAAATATTTAGCCCTATCAACATAAGATTCAACATAATTAGGCGGCCTAAAACGGTACGACATGTGGCGAAGTAACTTTTTTTGAATTCTCTCAATCCTGTTAATATGGGTTTTGTATGTAGGACACCACACAGTGCTGCAGTAATCAAGTTTGCTTCTAACATAACTGTTGTAAAGCAATAGCGTAGTGGAAACCTTCTTAAACTCCTTACCATTCCTAAGTACAAAACCCAGTGATTTGTTCGCGGCATTTATAATTTTGTCAATGTGCTTAGTGAAATTCAGCTTGGTATCAAGCTCCACCCCTAAATCACGAGTCTGAGAAACTTCACTCACTTCATATATTATTACGTATAATTTAAACTTGAATACTTTTGTTTATGTGTTTGACAACCCTACCAGGCGCGACGTCGGCAAGATCAAACGGTGTCGATAGAACGAGCCAATAACGTCTTGATCTCCAGCCGCCGTCTGTTCCCACATTACAATTCCAGAATACTTTAAGCTTATTTCAAAGCATTTAAGGAAGGACTTTATCGGAATTTAATTTTAACGATTAATTGAGACTTCCGGATTAATTAATATAAATCATTTGTAGAGTAAAACTCCCACAACTATGGTAACTTAGTCTGATATTCGCCTCAACTACTTTATCTTTTTTTTTTATTGCCCTTGTAGGCAGACGAGCATACGGCCCACCTGATGGTGAGTGGTTACCGTCGCCCATGGACTTCAGCAATGCCAGGGGCAGAGCCAAGCTGCTGCCTACCGCTTAATACTCTCCACAAGCCTCGTTTGAACAAGGACATGTCATAGCGCTCGGGAAACACCGTGGAGGGGAGCTCATTCCATAGCCGGATGGTACGTGTTAAAAAAGATCTCTGGAAACGCACTGTGGATGACCGCAGTGGCTCCAGGTAGTATGGATGAACTCTACTCCGGTGGCGGGCGGTGCGATGGTAAAAACGAGATGCCGGTATCATCTCGAACAATTCCTCAGAGTACTCCCCATGGAGCATACGGCAAAAAATACAGAGCAGATACAAATTGCAGCCACCAACCCACCACGACGGGAAACTCCCGACAATACGATTCTTTGGCTTGCTGTCTCCAGTAATAAAGCTTCTGCTGCAGAGATAGTCAAGAAAAATCGTACTGTTAAAATATGGTGCTTATGTCCCATTCAACATCTCAGTCTGTCTACTGTCCACTGCTGACCTCTCCAACTGATGTCCAGTGCGGCCGATCCGTTGCCACCTGCATCCAACGTGACCCAGCGATTCTCACTAAGTCGTCAGTCTATCGGGTAGGAATCCGTCCGGCACTGCGCTTGCCAGTACGTGGTCTCCACTCGAGGATATTTCTGCCCCATCGGCCGTCTGATCATCGCGCTACGTGGCCTGCCAACTGCTACTTCAGCTTACTAATCTTATGGATTATCAGCAACTTTGGCTCTTCTACGGATCTCTTCATTTCTGATTCTGATTTCTCATATCTGATGTCCCATTAACAATTGCATAGTTTATGTCGATTAAGAGTTAATAGTTGATATCATGTTTCTTTTCCATCGTTTCGAACTGGAACGCATGAGTGCTTCCCTACAAAAATACGGGGGGTGGTGGTCATCTCCTTTTTATCATCGCACCTCCCGCCATCGGAGCAGAGTTCATCCATATTATCTGGACCCGCTGCGTTCATCGACAGTGCGTTT
Source organism: Bombyx mandarina (assembly GCF_003987935.1). Next base: position 2,116,485 of record NW_021011509.1, on the reverse strand, counting down.
CCAAAGATCTTTTTTGCCACGTACCATCCGGCTTTGGAATGAACTCCCCTCCACGGTGTTTTCCGAGCGCTATGACATGTCCTTCTTCAAACGAGGCTTGCGGAGAGTTCTTTATGGTAGGCAGCGGCTTGGCTATGCCCCTGGCATTGCTGACGTCCATGAGCGACGGTGACCACTTACCATCAGGTGGGCCGTATGCTCGTCTGCCTACAAAGGCAAAAAAAAAAAAAAAAAAAAAAAAAAAAACCTACCAGGGCGAGCTCACAAGACACCCCACCACCAGTAAAAAACCCCGGACATATTATATTATTGATAGTCATTCTCAGGGCATAAAGTCGCCTAACTCGCAATAGCCACACAGTATATTCAGATGAGGTTCAGATAGATGTATTTCATCTCCTCACATTACCATAGTCTTCTAATTTAAGTGAGCTGGTGAATTTACCTTTAACTGTATTTAAACCGATCAACAAAGCCCTTAGACACTTCAACGCAAACACAGACACTCCAATCTAAATTGCATCAGGATATGAATTCTTAACCGCTGTTATAGAGTACTGGGACATTTATGTTTTTAAGTCCAGCTTCATAACCGCTCCACATCAGGTGGGGTGCGAGCTCTTTACCTGTCTAAGAAAAGAGAAAAGAAGATGTTGATTTTGGTATTGGACAAACGTATTTAACAATTAAAGATTCTTACGACATATCGTCTTCTCGCATTAAAACTGTATAATCTCAAAACGTACTAATTTTACAGGAGAGTGTTTTAAAGGTTTAACATATTATGATAAATATATTATATATTTATAAAAATATAAAAATATAAATATATAAACATATTATGATAAATATATTATATATTAATCATCTTTGCAACATTTATTTTTTATTTTTTTACCAGTCACATTATCTGTGTTTTAAAAACAGTAAGATCAAATGATGTATTAATTTTATTAATAGTAGTCAAAATATAAGTAAACTAAAAAAAAAAAACTATAACTAAACTACGCTCTTTTGACAGTATTTATGAGAAAAATACTTGTGATACCAAATGATTCCGCATTATAACTCAATTTCGAATATTTTTGGAAATTGTACACTTTTAATGCGAAAAGACGATACAGCCCTAGGGTAGCAGTGAATTATTTTAAAGTACCACTGCCTACTGAAATAGACAACGATTATAATGGTTTCGTTTACTATCACCGTTACAGCTGCTTAATGAGTGTTTAAGTAAGAAAACACACAAAACAAACACGCGTCTGTACACAACTCTTGCGCCGAAACACAATAAGCTGCCCTAGTTAACAACAAACTAGCAGAAGTAAGCCGCAAGACGTGAAAGTTACACACACATAAACTTTAAGGGGAAAACTCTTACATATGTCCCATCTTATCGTTATCGTCACGTCTTTTATCATCTCCATACTAGAGAATTCACCGATGAAACTCAGTGAACTGGATGCCGTCAAAAATCCAATCAGTCTAACTGGAATGCTCAAACGCTTTTGTCCTTTTGTCGCAGGGGTGAATGAGGGACCTTATTCTGAATACCGGTGATCCTGTTTTCCACGCGAGAAACTCGACAAAGACGATCAATCAAAATGAAAGTAATTAAACTATAATTTGATTGAAATTTTCATCATTATCAATATAAATTTTGTGTAGAAGATAACGGGTGATTTACAATTCATCTTATGTTTTTAGCCTGCTTGAATATTCACTATTACACGTAGACGAAGCAGTTATATATCTATGCGGTTCTAAAATTGCACAACGCTTAACAATACAGTTGTGATAAATTTATCAAATTGTGATAAATGAAATAAAATATTACGTAATTTTCGACAAAACCTTACAATCACATTGTCAAATATTGTTCTCTTTTTATATTTATTGCTTAGATGTGTGGACGATCTCACAGCCTACCTGGTTTTAAGTGGTTACTAGAGCCCATAGACATCTACAACGTAAATGCGCCACCCACCATGAGATATAAGTTCTAAGGTCTCAGTATAGTTACAACGGCTACCCTACCCTTCAGACCTAAACGCATTACTGCTTCACGGCAGAAATAGGCGGGGTGGTGGTATCTACCCGTGCGGACTCACAAGAGGACCTCTTGTACCACCAGTAATTACACAGACTATAATTTTGAGGGTTTGATTTTTATTACACAATGTTATTCTTTCACCGTGGAAGTCAATCGTAAACATTTGTTAGTACGTATTTCATTAGAAAAATTGGTACCCGCCTGCGGGATTCGAACACCGGTGCATCGCTACATACGAATGCACTCGACTTCTTATCCTTTAGGCCACGACGATTTTCACGAGGTTCTGAAAATAATAATATAAAAGTCGAATCCCCGAGAATGAGATCATCAAACGACGATGTAAAGTGGCAAGTGGACGTCAAAGGAACCCGGAGAATCGTGTCAGCGATTTGCAAAATCAAAATGGATTCAACGTCGAACCGTGCAGTGGAATTTCAGCCATACCCTTGTAATATGGACTTCATAAAACATTCAGAGAAACGATAAAAGCGAAATTTAAAATATTCGAATGGTTCCATTTTTAAAGCATAGATAAATAAGTTAGTTTAGTAATTTTTTTTTTTTTGTGAGTTGTAGATTTAATTAAAACTATTTTTACGATTTCATTTCTTTATTATTATTTTAATGTATCTAGTTAGTTTTCTTAAAAAATATTACTTTTTTTATTTAAATCATTACCAAAATTTTTTTACTAGACTGCCGGTAGCAGACAGGTTTTTGTTGCACTTGGTGATTTAGCGATTATGGCATTGACAGTACAATATAAATGTTTACCCCCAATATAATACGTATATTATTATAATCAATTATTATATAATTGCTTTAAAACGACAAATGCCACTAGGTACCTTTGCGTCAAACTGATAAACATAAATATTTTAGGGTGTCAATATTTCGTCTATATTTTCTCATTTTACGAGAGTCACATTAGAACAAATGACAGTTTTTGTAGACAACATTATGACAAGCGGCTATTTAAATTATGTCAGAATGTACTTATGTAAACTTTGTAACAATACTATTCTCACAATTTTTTTATGCCCCTATACTTATATATATGTATATAATATATATAATCTGAGATATCAAAGTTGTAGTTCCATAGGAACCCACTCTTAGATAATAGACAGGTTGAATAGAAGCCAGTCGGTATAGACACTCGTGATCACTACGAAGTTCAACAATACGTAGCTCCAATCAAATGCTTGTCCGAAGTTCCCATTGTCAAAGTTAATGTTGAATTTCCGAATGCACTTAGAATTTAAATTGAATTCGATTCCATGATAATGCACTTTGTGGCTGTCCGTTATCTGAGTTGGTAATTCCACTAGATGTTTTAGACGTTTTAATATTACGCTTGTTCTGAAGTAGCCTTCAGCCTGTCCAAATTAGGTACAAGTCAATGATGTAAATCCTAATCGGTAAAGTAATATATTTTAATGGTTCTTATTATTGAACTCCCGATATCTCCACAACCATTTAAACAAACTAAACCTTAGCCATCAGTAATCAGAAAAACTATAAAATGTTAATTAGAAAATGAAAATACTTAACCCGATAATAAACCTTGAAAGTAATTGTGATTATGTACCTAGTCCAGCCATAAGTTCTGTTACAAATGAAACTTCATTTTATTTTTAAATGAAGTAATGTAATACTATTAAAATTTATACCTAAATATTTATTAAAGTCTCTGCAAAAATAAAAAATATTCTCTTCGAAATGGCCACCTTTGGCTTTTATACAGGGCCTTAATCTGTTTGGCTACGAATCTTGGTCTCACGCACTGTTTCCAAGAGAAATTTCGCCACTGCTTGCTCTAAAGATTTTTTAAGACACTCAATGTTGCCGTGTCGTTTAAAGCAAGCCATGTCCTCTAAAACTGACCATAATTTGAAGTCTAAAGGGTTGAGGCTTGGGCTAGATGAGGGCCAGTCTTCAGCTCTTATAAAGTCCGGAACGTTGAATTCAAGTCAAGCTTTGATAGTTCGTGCCTTGTGACCAGGTGCAGAGTCCTGCTGGAAAGTCCACGGTAAATTTTAAAGCCTAGTATTACTGAGAGTTTTCACAACATAATCCAAGACTGTATCTTAATACACTTTGGGTGAAGTTTTCACTCCTTTATCACAAAAATATAGTTTTGTGACTCCTTGATAAGACACGCCCCACCAAACCATCGCTGACGCAGGATGATGGCCATCTTGTACTTTTCAGACCACTTAAGCAGCTTCTTTAGAACTGTAAGCGTGCACTTTTTCATCTTGCTTATTGTAGTGTTCTTCAATTGTGATTTTTTTTATCATCGGTATCGAGGATATTTCTGTGCCTTTCACCTGCGTATCGCGACAGAAGGCGTTTTGATCGATCCACTCTCTCTAATTGTAAAGACTGATTTAGGGCATGTCCTGTATATCGATGATACGCACCGAGCTTCAGGCTTTGTTTTATAATACGCGACAGAGTCCTAACGGAAATCTTCATTTCTCGGGATAAGATTTTTTGGTACTTAATGAAGTTTCGACGAATTCTGACTTTAACATCATTAACAGCCTTTGTAGTTCTAACAGCACGCGGCCGCCTCGATCTTTTCTGGTCTTCAACAGACGAAGTGTTTTTGTATGACTGTTGATAGTACGATATACGAACATCCGGCTGATACCAAGCTTTTGAAGTGTCTGAAATATGACCGACGGCTCCATACCCACTTTGTGCAAGGCGATTACTGCAATCCTATTTTCTTTAACACCCCATTCCATATTGTAATCTAATAATGAACACGAAAAAATATGTGATATGGCGCAAAATCAAAAGAAGTTTTTAAAATAATATACGTGTTCCAAATTCAAAATAATTAAAAAGTTGAAAAAAAGAAAAGTTTTTGGGTAACAGTATTTATGGCCAGACTAGTCGTAATATACGACTCGCGAAAGCCGAAGGAAATTATTTTAAATACATTTTGTAAAACACAGTACTGTTACTTTACTTACTAAAAACTTACGCGCAAGATATAATCAAAAGTTCTTGCAAGAAATACAATGAAAACTCTTTCCTTGTTAACGTGAACACGTGCAAAAGCTTTATACCAGTTTCGTAGCCCACACAACACGATCACTTATCGATTTTAGATTAATTAACGGGCTTCAACGAGGCCCCGCGACGTGACGGATTATTTCAATATTTACATCAGATTAGTGGGCTTTTAAAAAGTTCTTTAGACGAAGATTAGCGAACGTTATTAGCAAACGGATTAATGGATAAATTACTTTAAAGAATCTCTTAAAACTTGCTGTATCTTCGTAATGCCAATAGACTTCAGCATTGTACCCTAAATGCACGGTAGATACTGCACGATTTCATCAAATGGCTCTAGGTATTTTACTGGGCGATTGTCATAGTGGAGCGAGTTAGGGACGTCACTAACACATATTACAAAAGCTAGATCGATGATATTTTTAATACGCTTTTATTAGCTTCAGTCGTATGTATGTTAGTATGTAAACTAATGTAAAGGAATCTTTGAACATGATTTTGACCCCCTTCAAAATGTCGGATTAACTCGAAACTTGGTATACTTAATAAGGACTGATGACAATTCAATACTTAAAAAAACAAATAGAAAAAATTGAATTTCCACAAAAAAATGAAAAATAAATAATAGTTTAAAAAAGATATATGCTTTTATAGAAAATCCAACCAAAAAATAGAAAATAAATTTTAATAAAAAGCGTGGGGTGCATGGTATCAGTAGTTATAAATATTTTATGAACAGATATGAGTAGAAGGGTTATTTTGATAATATCCTAAAAAGAATCCCACTCTTTTTTTACAATAAAATCATTTCTTCTTACACTATTTTAAATTCAAATTTATTAAAATTTATTTTCTATTTTTTAGTTGGATTTTCTATAAAAGCGTATTTTGTTCGTTTTTTTTTCCACTGGATGCGTAGTCGAATTTAAAACCCTCCTGATTTCGACCGACCATGATTACACAGTCTTTTTGCTTCTAGTCATACGATCTCGTATGAATGAGTACACACGTCAAGTAAATTTCACACGACTCAGAACGAAATGTAAATCAAACTAACATCCCAGCGCTGTTATTCTCAACATTGACAAACACTACACAAGCATTACGTAACAACGAAGGATTTAACTCACGCCACTTACGTAGGGATTTTGTAAGTGTGTATATCGATAAAACTTCATCGATCATTTACTGGTGGTAGGACCTCTTGTGAGTCCGCACGGGTAGGTACCACCACCCTGCCTATTTCTGCCGTGAAGCAGTAATGCGTTTCGGTTTGAATGGTGGGGCAGCCGTTGTAACTATACTTGAGACCTTAGAACTTATATCTCAAGGTGGGTGGCGCATTTACGTTGTAGATGTATATGGGTTCCAGTAACCACTTAACATCAGGTGGGCTGTGAGCTCGTTCACTCATCTAAGCAATAAAAAAAAAAAACTATTTTCTTATTTATTGCTAACACTATATATACCTTTAAAGGTCGGAAACGGTCATTAGTTTAGTAGCTAAACGAAACGCAGCACGATTCCCGAGAGATGGCAGCACGATCGCGCTATCGTCGGAACTCTGCTACGTTCGTGCTACGACAGAGCCTAGCCGATGAAGGCACATAGACGCCAATCAATCAAATATTAAGTGTATAATCTATGCCAACCAGCCTTCTTGAAAAGCGGTGTCTCCGTCCTAAGAACTGTCATTTGTTTTCGTTTGCTAACATCAAAATATTTCTAAATTTTTCCAAGACCACAAACGTGGCCAGTGTACTCAATATTTTCTTAGCTCTTCTTTAAGGAAGGTTTAAATAATGCTGATAGTCAAAACACTCAAAACAACTAGACAAAAAATAACATTTCATTTTGATTTGAAAGTTATCAAAATATTAAATTAATTACCTGATATTAATTAAGTTATACAATATATATAAACTAATTTCTGTCAGTCTAATCAGTGGAGGCGGCTATGGTCCTCGGCATTGAGGAGTACGATTAACGGAGGGCTCAAATCGATTCTTTCCTACTTCTGCAAGAAAAAAAAATCAATAAAACAACACAGAAAATACTAATAAAATACTGTTGTGCATAAAATATATCCAAATCTTGATGGTGATTATAATTCGGTTTCGAGTCAAAACTATAATGAATTGTTTTTCTTCGGACGCTTAACGAAAATATTGACTCAGCACTGTTCGGTTCCTATTACTGATGTCCAATGACGATGACCTCTTTGCCATCAAGGAACCAATGCTTTTCTGCTCTTTTTCAATAGACTTAAAAATACTAGCAAATACATTTTAAAATTAGGAAAAAGGGCACATCACTTGAAATGATCAATACCGATATCGCAATTTTATTATTCAAAGTTAAAAGAAAACACTAAAATTGGACAATTCACGTCATCTAGTTTCCATTAAGAGAAGATATTAAGAGCAGAAAATTTAAATCAAGTTCTCATATCGATAAATAATTGTCCCTTCACTAATCTATTCCAGTGAATTACATTATGTTATTTCGGCGAATGTTGTCATGCAATTCTGAGCTGCTTGCACCAGGGAACAACGGTTCTAAGCATGAAAATTGCATTAGTTGCAGACTTAGCTCCAAAATGGCTTTCTAGCAATTATCTTTAAGGGTTATAGTGAGAAAACTTACCGATATAATATGTGCGAAGATTTACATATATTACCGGTAGGCAATATATCTATATCTATACTAATATTATAAAGAGGAAAGATTTGTTTGTTTGTTTGTTTCGAATAGGCTCCGAAACTACTGGACCGATTTGAAAAATCCTTTTTCCATTAGAAGCCGACATTGTCCCTGATGAACATAGGCTACTTTTTTAATTTTTTTTTTTATTTTTTTTTTTTGGTTTCATGTGTGTTTTAATGTTTCCGAAGCGAAGCGAGGGCGGGTTGCTAGTCTATACATATAAATAAAATTGGAGTGTCTGTTTGTAACATTAAAATAACCGCTTTTTACTACGTGCATATGAATATACGTATATACGGTACATATTATTATACTAATTTTTTTTTTTGTCTGTGTCTGTTTGGTCCTGCTAATCTCTGGAATGGCTGGACCGATTTTGACGAGACTCACTGATAGATAGTTGATGATCTAAAGAGTAACTTAGACTACTTTTTTTTACTTAGGTGGGTGGCGCATTTACGTTGTAGATGTCTATGGGCTCCAGTAACCACTTAACACCAGGTGGGCTGTGAGCTCGTCCACTCATCTAAGCAATAAAAAAATAAATATTTTTTCGAAACGCATTACTGCTTCACGGCGGAAATAGGCGGGGTGGTGGTACCTACCCGTGCGGACTCCCAAGAGGTCCTACCACCAGTGATTACGCAAATTATAATTTTGCGGGTTTGATTTTTTATTACACGATGTTATTCCTTCACCGTGGAAGTCAATCGTGAACATTTCTTGAGTACGTATTTCATTAGAAAAATTGGTACCCGCCTGCGGGATTCGAACACCGGTGCATCGCTACACACGAATGCACCGGACGTCTTATCCTTTAGGCCACGACGACTTCAAAAAAACTAGGTTCGCCCCGTGGCGTCACCCACGGTACGAAAATAACCGCGGGTAACATCGCGGGACACTGTTATTAATAATATAATTTAATGTTTCCGAAGCGGAGCGAGGGCGGGTCGCTGATATGTAAATAAAAACACATATCAATTTCAGTCGAAATACATATTATAGGTATACAGATTATTGCGAGCATATAGCGTATAAGTTTAATTAAAATTTGCGGTTAATACATATACGGTTCGCCGCATTGCTTTTAATACGATTTAATTTAAATGGTGCGGTGTCGAAATGAGAGAACACATACGAAGGACTCCGATGTCCGTTACTGGGCGTGTAGTGTGTAAGCTTATCGCCTGGTAGATAAAATATATCGCTATACTTGGAACAAATGGTTTCTATAGTCGTTCGTTCTGTAGAGTGTAAATGATCTAAGTTCAAGGCTGATAACAAAGTACTAGCTCGATCTCTTACATGCAGTAAATTGACCGATTTGATATTCATTTAACGAACGTAACTCTGGCTGAAAAGTTGGTATAGTAACTAGTTCCTCACGGGTATTCAATTTTTTTATCGGTATTCAAGTAAGCTTACACACTACAGGCGGTAAACGGGGATACTAACAATTTTGTTTTTGTTGCAATGCGATTACCGCCAACACCCTTGAAACATGAGCTCAAAATCACAATTATATTCCATAACAGCTGTCCGACTCTTCAAACTTGAATACTTGACTGCTTTGTATCTCAAATAGGCAGTATAGTGGTATCTATCCGTGTGGACTTACAATATATACTTACCACCAGTAAAAACCAATTGGTGATCGGTGTATGTTGGTATTGTGGCGAGTAGCCATCATACAACGCAAGATAATTGACAGATGCCTGAATCTCGCTTACGACATTTTCAAGATAAAGCGCATATATTAGACATGTGTAAGTAATGCGAGTGATATTACTCGGGTAATATTACTCTACGATGTAATGCAACATCACACATTACGCGAAGGAAACAAACATCACACTATCACCCAACATGTTTCTTTCTTTGTCGTGTAATGTTGCTTAATACACGAACGGAACCGAGCGAGCGAGACAGACCGATCGACGCAATATAAATGAGCAAGCGACACGGAATTATTCCTAGTGATTTTGAACCGTATGTCCTGGCCGCTAGGTACATTTTTATACCTATGGTACGTCTGAATTTTAATATAGGTATTTGTGTTTATATTTTTCATGCGGCCAGCCGGTAGCTCCCCGCAAGTACTTACTTAATTTTTTATTCGCAACTTTTGTAAAATCGCTAGTCGCTCGTAATTGTTTAGTAATATTTCATATTAATTTTTGTGTTTGATTTGAATTACTTAAGCACTTGTTTGAAGATAGTTTTATTATTTGTTTTAATGCGTGTTTAATAAGTGAAAGAAATAACGGCGTCTAAATGAAAGTACAGTCCTC
>NW_021011509.1:2081549-2106277 GCF_003987935.1 Bombyx mandarina | reverse complement strand
TCTTCGGTCTTCTTGCCCGGGGGGGGCGGCCCCGGGACTTTTGTTGAACTCGCCGAAAGGCGAGGCCCCGGATAGGATTTGTAACCCCCCTGTGCTGCAGGACAGCAAGGAGCAGGGGGGGGGAATGCCTATGCCGTGAAAACGGCAATCGGCGGGGAAAAGGAAAGGAACCCGCTCGGGCTGTATAGTGCTACAGCAGGCAGAATCGCGAGCGGGGGTCTAGTCTTGAAAAAGACTGTTGTTTTGGGAAGGGTTAGGAAATCGCTAGCCTGTGAGTGCCACAGGAAGCCTGATCGTAGCGATTGGTTGCCTTGAAAAAGACAGTTGGTATGAGGTGGGTATTCACGGTCACAACACTATCACGCACAAATGTGTATTCCGATGCGTAGGTCGCAAGCGACCAACGGATTGGAAGGCACGTTCACACACAACCGAGTCGTAAACGAGAATGTATTCACGGTCACTAAACTGTCGAGCACAGCTGTGAGTTCAGAGACGCAGCTCGCAAGCGGGCCACGGATCGGAAAGCACGTCCGCGCACGACCGAGTCGTGAGCGAGAATGACATTAGCATTATTATAGAGATATTATTATATACAAACAGCATTTTTTCCTAAATAAAACTATAAATACCTAACATTTTGGTTTTCACCAAAAGCTTGAATATTAAAGAATGAAATCATGTAAAAAAGATTAAATCGGCAAAATCGATAAATTTGTGTAATTACTATATAGCGTAACTCACAATACGCGTGAACTTGTTCGTATAGATACCCACAATCTCTGATTTAAAGCCATTCCGCCTTAAAAGAAAATCAAGACATTAACCATGTTGTCTATGGATAAAAACTTCGACCGGTGACCGAATGTTGTTGAGTTGACGTTTCTCCTGTTTCCGGTAGCCGCTTAACATCAGATGTGTCATCATTTCGTTTGTTAGTGCGTGTTAAAATGCATTTTTCAGACGTTTTTATAAATTCAAATACCTACTATCATTTAAACTACAAATATATAAAAACTTAGACAAACTCTTAAAACCAAAAGTGAGACAGTGAGTTATGAAATTAATTAAAATTTTAAACGCTGAAGTGCTGTCTCGCGTCCGTCTTGTTTCATTGTGTAATCTTCCGACGAGAGTTTTTCACTTAAGAAATATTTGTAAAGGAATTACGAACTGATATTTCGAGGTAGATTATATAACTTGAGGCATAAAGTCGAAAGTCGTACGAAAAAGTATATTAAACGTTCGCAACTTGAAAATAAAACGATGCTTCTCAAAGTTTATTGATCTATTTAACTGATAGAATGTTAATTATGATACAAGTCATAAAAAATATAAAACGGAACGCAATCGCAAAAATAAAGGAAATCTTTATTTGCTTAAAAATAACAGAATAGTTTGCTATTTCTGATGTAAGTTTGTATACATATTTTTATAGTTTGTTACGAGTGGTGTTGTAACACTACATATGTATGTGCTGAATTCCTTTCTCTTGACGCCCCACAGTCGATAAAAATTTAAGTCCCTGATTGTTTTCTTAAAGTTAAAAATACTTTTAAATTACTTAAATTTCATGATATCCGCACTGGTAGGTAGGTGGGTGTCACCTTATTTTTGCGAGTGCAGCCAAGCGTTCGGATTAGAAAGGTAGGAGAAAGCTATTACAATACAATTGAGAGCTCGAAGCCATGTACCTGTGAATCTACCCTAGTAAATATAAAGTGCGTAAACAAAAAGTTTTCAAAATATCCCAAAAAACATTCTAAACGATGAAAATGAATTCAATTTCATGAATTGAAAATTGAAATTGAACTGAATCTCACGGATCGTTTGGAACCTCTGGGTCTGCGGAGGGACTTTGGTTTCCTCTGTATTTTGTACCGTATGTTCCATGGGGAGTGCTCTGAGGAATTGTTCGAGATGAAACCGAACATCTCGTTTTTACCATCGCACCGCCCGCCACCGGAGTAGAGTTCATCCATACTACCTGGAGCCACTGCGGTCATCCACAGTGCGTTTCCAGAGATCTTTTTTGCCACGTACCATCCGGCTACGGAATGAGCTCCCCTCCACGGTGTTTCCCGAGCGCTATGACATGTTCTTCTTCAAATGAGGCTTGTGGAGAGTATTAAGCGGTAGGCAGCGGCTTGGCTCTGCCCCTGGCATTGCTGAAGTCCATGGGCGACGGTAACCACTCACCATCAGGTGGGCCGTGTGCTCGTCTGCCTACAAGGACAATAAAAAAAAAAAATATTTCGACTTAAAATGTGAAAATTATGTATGTTTGTTTGTTTGTGTAGGTATATAACAAATTCTTTGAATATCATTTTCAAGTAGTACGATAAACTTGGAAATTTGCCCACGCATCAAGGACCGATGATTATGAGCGAAAAAATATAATATTAATTGTTAATACGGTTTTCCACATAAACGCGTTTNTACCCGTGCGGACTCCCAAGAGGTCCTACCACCAGTGATTACGCAAATTATAATTTTGCGGGTTTGATTTTTTATTACACGATGTTATTCCTTCACCGTGGAAGTCAATCGTGAACATTTCTTGAGTACGTATTTCATTAGAAAAATTGGTACCCGCCTGCGGGATTCGAACACCGGTGCATCGCTACACACGAATGCACCGGACGTCTATGTTCAAGGCTGATAACAAAGTACTAGCTCGATCTGCATTCGACTTATATGCAGTAAATTGACAGATTTGATATTCATTTAACGAATGTAATTCTGGCTGAAAAGTTGGTATAGTACTTAGTTCCTCATCGGTATTCAATATTTTAATCGGTATTCAAGTAAGCTTACACACTACAGGCGGTAAGCGGAGATACTAACAATTTTGTTTTTGTTGCAACGTGATTACCGCCAACACCCTTGAAACATGAGCTCAAAATCACAATTATATCCTATAACATCTGTCCGACCCTTCAAACTTCAATACTTGACTGCTTTGCATCTCAAATAGGCAGTATAGTGGTATCTATCCGTGTGCGTTTACAATATCTGCCTACCACCAGTAAAAACCAATTGGTGATCGGTGTATGTTGGTATAATACTTAGAGAACGCTAATTTCAGTAAAATAGTCGCATCTTACGATACCCGCAGAGTTAGGGCCATACTATTCTAAGCCACTACAGCACTCATGTCATTTCGGATCCTCCCGATCCACTAACGGTGCTTTTACGTACCTCAAGCACCGGTCATCGTTCTCGTCGAACCCATCGCTTGCGACGAAGGGCTCGACGAGTAAATTAACCCACAGACACAGCCCACTCAGTTTCTCGCCGGATCTTCTCAGTGGGTCGCGTTTCCGATCCGGTGGTAGATTCTGCGAAGCACGGCTCCTGCTAGGATTCGTGTTAGCAACGAGTGAGTTCACCTACTAGTTAAGGTTACGCTGAAATAGCCTATCAAGGCAATTAGCTTAGGTAGGGGAAAAAAACAGCACGAGATTTTAAACATCATATCGAAATATGATGTTTAGAACCGAAGTTCTTACCAAAGGAACAACTGTTGCCCAGACCACTAATTTCTGGTTAATTATTCCAAATCAGCGTTTTGTATTCCTAATGTTTTGACTCCTCCAAAACAAGTTTCCAAATTTTCTACAAGAATATAATATTAATATTTTCGAAGATTTTATTTGATCGCGATCGAGGAAAATGTTCAAAATATCGAAAATTGTGTTAATGAATGTGCCAAACGAGGGAATTTCATCTGAAAATTAAATAAATCAATATCTGTTAACAAATCACGCACGGGCATACGGCCCCAGTTGGGATTCCCTATGTTATGAATACCAAACTAAGATACATATTTATATACATTTATATACATACAATATACTAGTTGTCGCCTGGTAGTCGAAATTCGACTATAATTAATTGAAATTATAAGTTTGTACACTATTATGATTCTATCTTCAAAGACTATTACACTTCTATGATCACAAATTTCGCCAAGACTACACTATAGAAAAATATTAATAAAAACAAACAATATTTAATCTATTCTCAAATTGACCACAGACGTGAAGAACAAAAGTTTGACAATAAATAAATAGTATGCATGCGTGTGTGCGTCAAATACATGGTAGTGTGTGTAATGTTTTCTTTATTGATTTGTTGTATCTTTTATGCATTATTTAAAAAAATATATGCATTGTGCACTTCTTCTCTATATTCTCTATAAGTGTGGAAAATTTCATAGTCCTCCGTCCGCGCAATTTTCGTAAAAAGGGATACAAAGTTTTTGCTTCACGTATTAATATATAGATAATAAACACCCAGATGGATAGTAAACAAACCTATTTATAGCTCGAATGTTTGCCCGTTGTGGGAATCGAACCCACGACCCTCGGCGCGACAGCCATAGGCGCTAGCTACTGCACCACAGAGTTGGTCATTCTGTCGTAATATGGAATTCCATTAGCGGTTACGATTAGATGAGTCGTAAGCTTCCCCTCGGCGTAACAGTCAGGAGCGTTAACTTCGAGTCAGTCAAAATTGCTATTGCTTAAATTACAAATACCTTGTTTAACTCGTAAAAATGTTTAAACTATAATGTTTAAACTATTTGAAGAAACTACTATAACTAGTGGTCCCGCAGTACCTAGTCGAAATTCGACTATAATTACTAGAAATTATAAGTTTAATAATTGTTATTGTTTTATTGTCAAACACTTCTAATATAATCACAGATTTCGCCAAAACTACACTATAGACAAATAATATTAAAGATAAACAATATTAACCTATTTTCAATTTGACCACAGACTTTAAACAATAACAAGTTTGGAAATTGACAATAAACAAAGAGTATATTTATATGTATGTGTTGTGTCAAATACATGGTAGTGTGTGTAATGGTTGTTAATTGATTTAATACATATATTTTTATGCATAAATAAATAAATTAAAAAAAAAACATTCTGCACTCCTTCTCTATATTATGTATAAATTGACCTAACGGTCTCTGTTACCAAGACATAAAAATTTTTTTAAAAAATCTGTATAAGGGTAGGAAATTTAAAAATCTACCGTCCGCGCAATTCTCTTAAAAAGGTGACGAAGTTTTTGCTTCACGTATTAATAAATAGATTACGAATATTGGTTGAACTATTGTACAAATAAAGGTTGGTATCGACTTGAAAAACTGACAAAGAACCCCCATAAGCTTTGGATGCAATATCAATATGTTGTACGCAGATAACTGATAGCAGTCCTTTGCGAAAAAATCTCCACATCGGTCAAACATCAGTCTTTCAAATTATGGATATTAACAAGAATCTGCCTTCAAGTACGTCCCGGGTACAATGGAGGCCCCGTGAGCTAGCATGTTTGTCAGCGGCACGTAAGCCGAGTTTGATTGCTTCCTCAATGGGGATCGATTCATTAATATTGACGGAGTGGTTTTTAGTTTTTTTTTTGCTTTTTTTTTCAATGGGCTAATGGAAAGTGCTAGTGAATCGAAGTTAGTAGATATTTTTTTTGAATTCGTTCTTTTTTATATGTAGAATAAACAGAATAGAAAATTCTAGATATGTAAATAAAAAAATAAGTGACTGCTGATTTTACATATCAGTGGGTATATGATCTCTGAACAAAAGTCACAGAATGGCTACTATTAACTTGAGATAATCGGTAGCTTTTTTTTAATTTAACCATGCTTTTATTAAATTTAATGACGCTTGTTATTAAATATCAAATTCACTTCGATGTTTTTTGTACAGAGACTTTGGAAAATATTGTTCCCACAATTAAACTATCCTGACTTGATTTTGCTCTTCGACAGTTACAGGGTGATACAAATATGATTGCTATATCTTCCCTTTGAACAGTTGACACGATCGGCCATATTACGAGATCAGACTTTTTTCATTGTTAAGATAGATTATCGAGTCCACCTGGTGCTAACTGGTCACCGGAGTCCAGAGATACTAACAACTTAAATGTAGCCACCCACCTTGAGACATGAGTTCTTATTCTCAGTTTTCAGTACAACGGCTGCTCCACCCTTCAAACCGAAACGCCTTACTGATTTTTGGCAGTAATGGGCAGGGCGGCAGTACCTACCCACGCGGGCTCTCTAAAAGACTTACCACTTCAATACGATTTTTGGATTATGAGTGATTGTTATAGTTCATAGATTTGTAATTAAAACAGTACCGTAATATTTATATTAAATTTACAGTGTATTCAATTTTTATATTAAAAGATAACAAACTAACATTTATATTCTCAGAGGACCTAGCAACCGGCACACAACAACTCTGTTTCTGTAAATACTAAATACAAACAAGACCTTAGAGGCCATTAAAGAAATTCAAACACAATACTGAAACACATCTAACAAAACGGTAAAGTTAAACAGTTGTGGAGGAGCTAATCCCAGAGCCGAGCACCCGGGGGAGTGAGCCCCACGGAATTCCCTTCAAACTATTATAACTAGTTCGGTATCAGCAAGTCAAATATACGAAGCGGTTATGTTCAGGTTCTGTCGATACGTTACAATGTTACGTAAAATGTTTGTCTGCGTTGCGTGAGCTGTTCTTTACTCTCCTACTTTTTTTAATACGCTTTTATTAGCTTCAGATGTATGTCATGTATGTTTGTAACGGAGAATCTTTGAACATGATTTTGACCCCGGATTAACTCGAAATTTGGTATACTTATTAAGGACCGACGACTAATATAAAAAAAAAATTGAAATAAAAGTTTGTAAAAATTGAAATTCAACTACAAAATGAAAAATAAATAATTGTTTAAAAAAACCAACAAAATACGCTTTTATAGAAAATGCAACTAAAAATTAAAAAATAAATTTTAATAAAGAATTAAAAATAGTGTAAGAAAAAATGATTTTATTGTAAAATTCTCTAAAAGCGTATTTTGTTAGATTTTTTAATTAATATTTATTTTTAATTACAGATATTATTAGACTATATTAAAAATCTTCGCGACCATACGGAATGTCTTCATAAACTCCACAATAAAAAAAAAGTGTTTCAACGTAAATTTAACGGTAGGCAGCAGCCTGGCTCTGCCCTTGGAATTGCTGATGTCCATGGGCGACGGTAACCACTCACGGCGACGGTAGGCATATGCTCGCCTGCCTATAAGGACAATAAAATAAAACCTAATTTCATAAATGGAAATACATATAACGACCTCTAACTTAACCTTCAACTAAACCGTCATTATGAAAAAATCCTCGACTGTTCTCTACGTCAGAGCATGTGTGCCGTAAACCTTACGACGTAACATCATGCGGCTTCCATCCTTCAGAAGGTGCACCCCAGAGGGCCATCAGAGAAACATTCAGTGGAATAATTTCCATTGTAAAAGCAAACAGACCGTATGTAGCTCCTGGGAACTCGTTCATGGTTGTGCTCGTTAATATTATCGATCTATTTTCAAAGAAGCCCCTCGTGTTTCTAACACTTCGTTTGTTTACTTTGTAAGTTAAAATACAATCATTAGTTTTTTTTTTTTTTTTAATGAATTTTATGACCTGGTAACTACGACCTTTAGGCCATGTCTTATTTCAATTTATATTCTTATTTTTATGAAAAATGATGTTATGGAGTGAAATGAAATGAATTTAAATGAAGATGATCAATTTGAGACATTAATCAACTGCGATGAAATTAAATGAGACGAGATGATATGGGATATGGGATCACTAATCAAGGGAATAGTGACCTTGACTATAATACAGCGGGGTCCGAGTTAAGAGCTCAGTCGGAGTCGGTGTCTTTGCTTAAGATTTTGTTTGATATTTAATGTCTGTAATCGGCAGTAGAGACACAGGAGGAATCCCTTAGTCCTCTGTCCTTGGACTTATTATCTTTGATCGTTACTCAGGCTCCAAGGCTACCTCATATTACGTAGGTACTTAATATCCGAACTACTTAGCTTATTTCATTTGCCAAACATGTTTTATTTTCTTAAGAAGAGGTCCAAAAAAATCATTAAAATAAACAATGTGCGGTAATGTGATCTTGTGTTTATTTATTTTTTCTACCTATTCGTTGGTAGCCAAAGGGGCTATTCCAGCTATACGGGGACAGGTGACAAGACAATGATACTAATATGTTATGTGCGTCATTGAAATATCGCGTTTCAATTTACTGGTGGTAGGACCTCTTGAGAGTCCGCACGGGTAGGTACCAACCACCACCCCGCCTATTTCTGCCGTGAAGCAGAAATGCGTTTCGGTCTGAAGGGTGGCGCAGCCGTTGTAACTATACTGAGACCTTAGAACTTATATCTCAAGGTGGGTGGCGCATTTATGTTGTAGATGTCTATGGGCTTCAGTGAGCACTTAACACCAGGTGGGCTGTCAGCTCGTTCACCCAAGTAAGCAATAAATAAAACCCTCACCCTGTTACGCTAAGTTACATAATCATCATCATCATCATTCCCTGCCCTTCTCCCAGTCACCTGGGGTCGGCGCAGCATGCTCTCTCCTTCCATAACTCAAGTTACATAATATCGTTAATTATTCATTAGTCAGTCAACAACTAATCTAAGACTTAGCGAGCCTTAAGCCGAAGAATTGCCATATCGGATGGTGCAGTTGACACAGATGCGAACAAAGCCCCTTGTTGGCAGTCTCGGCACGAACACCGCGAATACATAATTAATCCGACGTTGATCCATAACTCCTAAAACCCGGTTAGATTTTAATTTAGACAATAACGACTCGAAAATGATACTTTTGAATGGAATTTCAAAGAAATAGGTAAATATTAAATTTGGTTAATGTTTTCCAGATGCATCTATTCGCCGTCTCTATTCAATGTAGCGTTGTCTTTGTCTAGCATAAAATTTAAGCGTCCATATTTTTTAATCGGTTTTCGTGATTATTAAAATAGGTTCTATTTATTGCAAGGATTATCGTCAAAAGAATTGTTTTGTTTATAGGTTTATCGTATATGGATATCCATATGTAGTCATATGTCTTGTTTTATATGGCATTGTATTTATTAATTAATTTAGCAACATACTTCATAATTATTTAAAATTATAAAACATATTACGTTATAAAGGTTTATAAATCTTAAGTTTATTTTTAATTGTTGTGGGTTCTCTTTAGAGCACTTTAGTGCATTTTGTTTCACTATAACTTTAGTGGTCTGCTGGAACACCATATCCAGGTTAAGCTCACCATATGCTTTTTTCATCTTTTTAAAATTTATTTCATATTTTCAAACATACGCTAAGCATAAACCAATTATTTTTTGTTTTAAATTTATTTTTTGTTTTTGAACGCGATCGATGCAAGCCGAACGAAAAACAATGGTAAGTACATATCAAGTTTGCGTAATGTAAACAAATTTATTTATAATCGCCTGACTGTTTATTTAGCCATCGGTTCCAATTATTATTTTTTATAATGACGTTTGCTGCGTGGCCAGTGAAACGCTGATGGTGGTGATAAATCAAACGTCATTCGATTCCTGACAGCGGCCAACGTACGACGTGGGTGACCCGACGTGACAGCTCTCACCGGCCACCGTCGTGATTAATGAACGTTTACGTCACAGTTTAATGAAATTTATAGAATACCATATAGCAGTTGGCTTGAAAAAAGAATTAAACTTATAACTTCAGTTAGTTGAAACTTATTTGAAGTCAGGATATTTAGTGGTCCATTCTAAGCCCGGGATTCACAAGATAATATGATGGCCCGATCTACTGCGTGTTCTTACTATGACTTTTAGTTGGTTATGCCGTTACGCAGCTTGTAATTTTTAGAGATATTTTTATGTTATTGCCTTTTTATACAAATGAGCGTACGGCTAACAAAGCGGTGGGCATACCCTCACTCATACGTCAGCAATGCAGGGGCAAAGCCAATATTCATTCTAGCGTTAACGACACTCCTCAAACCTCGTTTGAAGAAGGACATGTCGTAATGCTCGGAAAACACCGTCAAAGGAAATTCATTCTAGAAACGGATGTAACAAAAAAAAACCCGGAAACAAACTTTGCATGAAAGCAAATTGCATGTAGTTATCTTAGTTACTTTTCCCCGGTTACCCCCACAGACACAGCACACTGAGTTTCTCACCGGGTCTCCTCAGTAAGACGCATTTCCGATCGGGTCCGATTGGAAGCACTGCTTTTCCTATAGTTAGTGCTAGCAACGGTGTCAGGTTTGAGCCCCGTGAGCTCACCTACTTGTTAGGTTATGCTGACATAGTCTCTCAAAGCTATCATAAGCTGATAGGAGGTAGGAATAAATAAAAACAAAAAAACCCCGGTGCTGCGCAGTGTAATGGTAAAAAAGAGACGACGAGACCATCTAAAATAATTCCTATGGGTCATACGGTATTAAACACAAAGAGAACACAAGTATTTCTGTAGGTCGGGAGGCTTTAAAGAATGCGTAAGGCACAATCCGAATGGTTCTCTTCTGTAAGGAGTCAAATGAATGTAGCTGTAATTTATAATAGAATCTCTACCGACAGCTGACTCCAATATTTCATATGAGGCCAAACTAGTTAGTGCTTTGTTAAGCATATCTCTTTATCCAGGACCGAGGTATTTTAGAAGAATACAAAATTTAAAAAATCAATCTGCCTTTACCTTCCAAACCACTTTCATACTGATCATCGGTAGAAATAACGGCCCCAAGAATCGCAATAAGTTCGGAAGGTTTCAAGGACATTCCTTGAAATTAGGGTACCATGACCAAAAAGACCTAAAACTAATAACAAATTGGTTATCCCAACTCTTCGGATCGGAACGCATGACTGATTAGGCAGGATGGTGACACCTTCCCGCTAATTAGAATAGCAAATTAAATGCTACAATACGATTTTATTCATTCATCGATGTGGATTTACGTTGTGGATGTCTATGGGCTCCAGTAACCACTTAACACCAGGTGGGCTGTGAGCTCGTCCACCCATCTAAGCAATAAATAAAAAAGTCATTCGAAGTCAATGTTTTAGTGCGTATTTATTACATTAGAAAAATTGAACCTGCCTCCGGGATTCGAAACGCTAGTCACACCACTCGAACCGTCACGTGAAGTGGTAACGGAAGCCCATTGTCAACACTGCCTTGAGGCATGAGGTCGAAATACTATACTATGTAATGGTTATCACACACTTTAGCTTGGAACGTATGACAGCTTCGCGCTAAATATGACTGACTAGCTCTTGCCCGCGGCTTCGTCCGCGTGGAATAGTTCACAAATAATGTTTTATTTTAGAACAAATTTGGTTAGCATAAAAAACGTTATAGTGAGCCATCCTTAACATACAGACATATGCTGTCAGGGACTTTTTTTTAGATCTTTTAAAGGGGAACAATACTGTCATATATTATTTTAGCGAAACTTTAAGCGTTTCTGCAGCGCACGCAGCGGAAGCTCTCAAAAGGTAAAAATAACCCCGATTTTGAAACATTCTTTATTGGTGCTCCACTTGTATTAATTTTAGCGTGATGTTATATAGCCCTTAGCCTTCCTCGATAAATGGGCTATCTAAGACTGAAAGAATGTTTCAAATCGGACCAGTAGTTCCTGAGATTAGCGCATTCAAACAAACATACTCTTCAGCTTTATAATATTATTAGTATAGATCATTAGGGCTCGTAAAAGCCTCAGAAAAATGATTTCATCTAAAAATCCAAAAACTGCATGAAAGCCGCAACTTTGCTTAAATCACAAGCATATTGATTGCATTATAATAAGTTAGGGGTGTCACTGCATTGCAATCGATTCACATTACAGGGTCTGGACGTGAGGCCGCCATGATGGAAATGAAGCGGAGCGATTAATGCGTTACCCCCCTCCCCACCCTCCACGCCCCCTTCCCCGATAACTGATCTCATGTAGACGTATTAATTGAACTGTGTGTGTTATATCCTCGCCCCAATAGGGATTGAAGTGGACAGAAACGTCAGAGACATACTTTTGTAGGTAATGTCGCTTCCTTAATTCGTTAAGAAAATCTTGGGTATTTCCAACTTTTCCTTGATTGTTTTTTTAATAGCTCACTCTCTATTCAAATACATACGAGTATATCGTAATAATCGTTAAAAAAATTTAAAGTAACTTTTGAAGTTAAAGACTAAATTGAATTCAAACTCGCGGGAATCGAACTTTATATGAAAATTAAGCTGGAAGGACCTCATAAAATTATTTAGAAGCCTCTTCGAGTGGGCCCGTAAACAAATCCTTATAACTTGCACATGTTAGGTATCTCAATAACAGTACAAAATTAATTTTAATCCGAACAAAACTCAAAGCAAACAAAACGAAAATCCTTTATGAAATTGCAACGCACGACATGAGGCATGTAATTAAAAAGTGTGGCTGCATCAACCAGTTTAAGCTGAGCCGCGCATCAGCGATGCTGGATGTATGAACGAGACAACTATTCAAACAATATCGGTTGCGCGAAAGAGATGCGAGCATAGTTAATTCATGTTGACACGTGATGGTGATCAATCATTCTGTGTGTGTTTCATTGCATCTGCGTAGCTGAATGCTTTCTCGATAACTGAATTTAGATCTGAAACTAGTTTTAAAATGCGATTGATTGAGCCATCTTATTTAACACTGACCATGCCAACACTTACTGATACCTATTTCTACCATAGTGGGTAGATAACGCTATACGACAAGTATTACTCAAAATAAACAAAACAAAACAAAAAAGTATAACATAATAACTAGAATAACTAGAAAATAGATTAATTTGTAAGAAAAATTCATGAAGTCAAATGTGCAAAAGCAATAAAATGATACGTGCATTTTCAATGCAAAAGTTCAAAATGGGTCATTTAATCCGTTATGGTATGTTTAGTGTTAAAAGCCTCTTAATGGGTGACTTCACAGTCACAGAGATATGTAAGACATAAAAATATGTCATATGACAATGGTTACCGGAACCTATAGATAGGTCAACTTTTTAGCCTTCTTTCTGGCTTCAGCTTGCTTGATATCCGAACTCACAGGACTCAGCTTTAGAGTAGTTGCTAAATTCAGCCCTAGAAAGAGCAGTGCTTCGCAGAATCTATCGCCGAACTACCTAGTCTATAAAACACGGGTCCTATAGGAACTATTACACTGACCACTTGTACTACGCGGCCAGGGTCATATTTTTTTAACTGCGGAGTCTGGAGTCTGGTTAATTATTTCCCGGCTCGCCTAGTGTTTAAAGGGTTACCAAATCAAATTAGGCTCTTTTATGGGTACCAAAGACTGAGATACGTACTGCATAGATGTTTAAATATATACATAAATAGATAATAAGTACCCAGACAAAAAGCAAACAAACCTGAACATCACATGATTGTTTTATTTATTTATTTTTTATTGCATAGACGAATAGACTAGCTCATAGCCCACCTAGTGTTAAGTGGTTACTGGAGCCCATAGGCATATATAACGTAAATGCCGCCACCCACCTTGAGATAATATGAGTTCTAAGGCCTCAATATACTTATAGTTACAACGGCTGCTCCACCCTTCAAGCCGAAACGCTGCTTTATGGCAGAAATAGGTAGGGTGGTGGTACCTACCCGTGCGGACTCACAAGAGATCCTACCACCAGTAATTACGCAAATTATAATTTTGCGGGTTTGATTTTTATTATACGATACTATTCCTTCACCGCGGAAGTCAATCGTGTACATTTATTAAATGCGTATTTCAGCAGGAAAATTGGTACCCGCCTGCGGGATTCGAACATCGTTGCATCGCTACATACGAATGCACCGGACGTCTTATCCTTTAAGCCAAGATGACTTCAATGTTTATCCGATATGGAAATCGAACCCATGATCCTCGCCGCAAAAGTCAGGGAGCGCTAACAACTGCACCACTGAGCCTATAGACATCAACAATGTAAAAACCTAACAACAGAAATAAGCTTTATAATAATAATTGTGTGTATAATAAAAATAGCTTTATAATAATATGTATGTATGTATGTGTGTATGTATGTATATACTTTTTGTAACATAGTAACTTAATATAAATTTCATTGCACCTACCACTATCTACTCTGCACTACCTTTGGTTGACTGGTAGAGAATGCCTTAGGCATTAAGTCCGCCAATGTAAATTTTACATGAAGTTATAAATAAATAAATAAATGAAATCCACCCCTTGTTATAATCCATAAAATAATCCAATTTTAATTTATATTATCAAATCATTAAAAAATGGTTTAATTTGATTGATGCATTCCTTAATTTGACGGTGTTATCAATCAACAGAGATCAAGTTACGTTGGACGCCCAGAGAGATTGGAATTATTTCAATTAAACCGCGAATTTAATGCATCAGAAATTCTCATATTAAAGAGATGAAAATAATTATTGCGCCTTCAATTATAAAATTCCTATTTTATTTGATATTTATTTATAAATTCGATTTACTCTAAATTGTCAAGTACACAATATATTACATTACATATTTTAATAAGTGCAATAAATATTTGTTAAAGGAGGTATCGACATCAATCTTGGTACTATCGTTTCCTATCAGCCCATGGACGTCCACTGCTGGACATAGGCCTCCCCCAAGCCTCGCCACAAAGACCGGTCCTGCGCTGCCTGCATCCAGCGGATCCCCGTGAACCTTAATAGGTCGTCCGCCCAATCTTGGTATTAATATAACAATATTATGTGGAAGGAACAATCTGAGAAGAAGGCAGAGGTAATTCGTGATATTTCCAGTGTTTTTTTCCGACTAGAAAATGCATTATCATCATCATCTCAGCCTATCCACTCTCTCTTCCTGAACATAGGCATCTCCAATTGATCTCCAGTGCGGCCATCTGAATACATCTTGATCCAGCGATTTTCACTAGGTCATCGGTCTATTTTGGCACAAAGATCCTTGAGGTGAGACCATGTACTGGCAATCACAGTGTGGGAAGTCCACTTACCAAACGAACCGACGACCTAATGAAAAATACATTTTAATGGAGATTAACTTTTAAAACGTTATCTTAGGTTTCCCCGTGCTTATATTGGAACACCATCGAGGTATGTTCTTCTTCTTTTTCTCTACCTTATCCCACTAGGTGGGGTCGGCACAGCTAATTTTTCTCTTCCATTCTCGTCTATCAGCCGTCATCTCAACACTCACTCCTCTCTCTCTCTCTCTCATATCGTCATTCACACACTCCATTCATGTCTTCTTCGGTCGACCTCTTCCCTCTCTATGCTATTTACATTTACAGGTATGTTTGCATGTATACATTAACTTAAACTCTGTTGATTAAAATAGAGGTAAGTTTTGATGAATTAAACTTTTTCAATTTGTGAAATCAAATACCCTCTCTTACCCTTACTGACGTGAACGGAAAATAATAATTATTTAAGCTGAGCATAAATACGTATTTTAGTAAGTTTATTATTCGCGAAAACTCAATGTAGCTTGAAATCTATTAGGTCGTTGACCTCGCGACTCTTCAGGTTTAAAATAAATGGCGTGTTTTTTTAGTACTTAGTCGATTGAAATATCTATCTCCCGGTCCATCAAGTGCTAAGCGTCTACCAGAGACTACAATGTGCTTAGTACGACTTTTTAACGTTCTCGATAGCGTAAAAGTTAACTCGAATTTGTGTGAAGACGGAACGTTTGCCTACGTTTGCGCTAGGGGCGCTGTTCCAACTGGATACAAATTTGAGTTAACTTTTACGCTATCGAGAACGTTAATAAACTCGCACTAGGCACAAGGATATCGCTACATTAATGTCGCCACACACCTTGGGACATACATACGTAGGTATGATCGAAATCTTCATTACAAAACTGTTTATAGTTTTCGTGTCAAAAATCACCTCTATTATTTTTATATTATGAAATGTGCATTATTTAATAATCAAATCCGTATAATAGAACACAAATAAAAAAAAAAACTTAATTAAATTATTGATTCACCGTAAATCCAATCGCAAAGGCTTCATGCGTACCTATTTAACACGAGAGTTAGCGAAAATTGAGCTTTTGTCGCCAATCTTAATAACTGATTTGCTGTGACACACATTTATAAACGTTTCTGCTGTCGTTGTCACCCTTATTCAATAGACTTAAAGTTCAATTTTGTTTGCACGTATAGGTATATCACCTAAGCGCAGGTGTTTGTAGGTGATCAAACCCCGTCCGAGCTATAAATCAGAATTGATGAATGAATTTGTGTTGCCGGCGTGTGGGTTGCGATATAAAGGAATTATGCATGTTTGAACTCTCGTCGGAGCCTAATATAATGCGCACGTGACGCTTTAATGAGTGGAAATTGCGATAAATGTACGTACAGACATATAATGGGATAAATACCGGCAAATCAAAACCGGAATGTCATAGCCGGAACATAGTGTGGTACTATCTATATATTAATACGTGAAGCAAAAACTTTGTATCCATTTTTACGAAAATTGCGCGGACGGAGGAGTATGAAAGTTTGCACACTTATAGAGAATATAGAGAAGAAGTGCACAATGCTAATATTTTTTTCAGAATAATGCATAAAAGATACAGTAAATCAATAAAGAAAACATTACACACACTACATACCATGTATTTGACGCACACACCCATGCATACTATTTATTGTCAAACTTTTGTTTTTGGCGTCTGTTGTCAAATTGAGAATAGATTAAATATTGTTGTTGATATTTTTTACAGTGTGAAATAAATTATTATATAATTGACGAAATTTGTGATTATAGAAGTATAAAATACAATCATAATAGTGTACAAACTTACAATTCCAATTAATTATAGTCGAATTTCGACTACTGCGGGACCTCTAGTTAAGAGAAATTGATGAAAGGATAATTTTTGAAAGTATTGATTGATTGAAATTGTTCTTTTACTAATGTTTTTTTTTACTNAAAAAAAAAAAAAAAAAAAAAAAAAAAAAAAAAAAAAAAAAAAAAAAAAAAAAAAAAAAAAAAAAAAAAAAAAAAAAAAAAAAAAAAAAAAAAAAAAACAAGTTTGTAAAGAAATCGCTCTATGACAGACTTTTTTTTCTTTTTTTACTGCTTAGATGGGTGGACGAGACAGCCCACCTGATGTTAAGTGGTTACTGGAGCCCATAGACATCTACAACGTAAATGCGCCACCCACCTTGAGATATAAGTTCTAAGGTCTCAGTATAGTTACAACGGCTGCCCCACCCTTCAAACCGAAACGCATTACTGCTTCATGGCAGAAATAGGCAGGGCTGTGGTACCTACCCGCACGGACTCACAAGAGGTCCTACCACCAGTACAAGACTACTAAAGACTTTCCATCTCTGAAGGTACTATTGAAATTCTCATCAAGTCTTTGTATTTAATTTTCTCTTATCTATCTGACCAGCACGGGTCGATTAAACTAACCCACATATTAGAACCGCGAAGCATTCAACTGTTTCCGCTTGAAGGGTTATTTCAACCCAATGGAGACATTAGTCTTTATGGGGTACTACTTTAAAGAAGGCTCAGCTGTCACTTTACAAAATAAAAACTCAAAAACAGTCCTTTGTGGTGTTTAACTGTACTCTGATGTCCTTGAAGAACTATTTATCATCAGTCCACAGGTGTCCACCGCTGAACCCTGATCTCGCGATTCATATCCACCGGATTCCCACAGCTTTCAACAGACAATCGGTTCACCTTGTAAGATGTTTAATTACATTGCGATATTTCTTACAATCAAATGAAAGAGAAGCTGTTTGGTTAGTATTTAAAAAGTTTAATTCATTTTTATGCCTATAACGATTATAAATTCCACATTAGAAATCCAACATCCAGAAAGACATCCAGATATCATCCGGAAATTCGATCACGAATAAAACACTTTTAAATTCAATAATATCAAAAGTAAAACTACTTTCACTTATTACTTATACTTACCGAATGCAGCAAGAACAATCACACTTATAACTGCGTCAGCGAACATCGTGTCACCATTTATCTGAAATCAAAAAGGAGGTGAATAGAACTTTTTTTTTTCACTGAACCCACCGTGGCCTAAGTAATAAGACGCCCGGTGTACTCGTGTTGAACGATGCAACTATACTAGTATTCAAATCAGGCACTTCCACGATTAAAAAATATGCGTAATTACTTGTGCTTATGCATATTGTTGGCCCATCAGGGGAAGTTCCAATCACAATTCTGGCTATTTTTAACGGGAAAAAATCAGGATGCCGGTTTCAAGAGTGGGGCAGACGTTAAATAATACATTTTGAGATGGTGATGACCTCATGCCTCAGCGTGGAGGGTGGCATTTAAGTTTCCACGTGTACTTTGATAGTTACGAGATAAAGAAATTAAGACATCTAAAATAAGCAAGAACACATAACCTTTCAAATATTCGGTATCCGAGTTTTTTTTGTGACATAAATGTAGACCACTCTACTCGCTTCACTGTTCGAGAAGCTCTAATCAATTTTCTAAAACAAACTGTTTTAAAACTAAACTTTTTATTATTTTTATTACATTATATTTATTAAAAAATATTTTGTCTATTTTAAAATATTTCTATTTGGAATTGTTAACAGAACAGGAATTATTTTTCAAATATAAACAAGAATTTGAATTATAAAAAAAACCATGCTATTAACACCTTTATACGCAACGAAAACAAACAATGGAAGCTCGGGAGGAGCAGCTTTTTTTTTAATACTAATTTCTCCTTTAGCTCCACCACTATTGTTCTGAATTCATTCAATTCGGCACGTTTCCACGCTCAAACGTAATTCCAGCGCTTTCGAGCTGTAATCTCGGGGGGTGTGAAACTTTCAGCGGCTTTATGGGTTAACGTTGAAGTTTTTGTTTAGTTAATAACACGTCGTAAAGTGTATTCTCTACACGTTTACCCTTACACGAGAACTGTTCAACTTGATCGATCACAACAGAATAAGCCGTGAATTGAGGAATTATTTCAATTAAATTGCCATGAATATTTTTTCGTTATCATAGACGGAGCTTTCAAATACTATGAAAATGCAAGCTCTCTGAAGTCGTCGTGGCCTAATGGATAAGACGTTCGGTGCATTCGTGTTGAGCGATGCACCGGTGTTCGAATCTCAGGCGGGTACCAATTTTTCTAATGAAATACGTACTCAATAAATGTTCACGATTGACTTCCACGGTGAAGGAATAACATCGTGTAATAAAAATCAAACCCGCAAAATTATGATTTGCGTAATTACGTGGTAAGACCTCTTGTGAGTCTGCGCGGGTAGGTACCACCGCCCTGCCTATTTATGCCGTGAAGCAGTAATGCGTTTCGGTTTAAAGGGTGGGGCAGTCGTTGTAACTATACTTGAGACCTTAGAACTTATAACTCAAGGTGGGTGGCGCATTTACGTTGTGAATCTATGGGCTCCAGTAACCACTTAACACCAGGTGGGCTGTGAGCTCTGCTTTTTACGAATGTTCCGTTATAACTACTGAATACATGTACTTAATGGATAGGCTAATGTTTATATGAGTGTTGGACTCCCTACACCAGTTGCGGGGGCGTTGATGATGAGAATCTTTGTGGGGGTGAGAAATAATTATATTAAATTTAAATGCCCAGCAAAGCCGACGGGTACAGCTAGTAATTTATATGATTATTTCGTATACTGATTGGCTGTTCCAATACCTACATCGAAAAACGTTGACGCCGAGCGATAATCGCGAAAGTACTATGTATGTGAAAATACTAAATGAAAGTACCTAATTCGTCATGTCTACATAGTACATACATTTTCGGTAGGCAGCGGCTTGGCTCTGCCCGAGGCATTGCTGAAGTCTATGGGCGACAGTAATCACTCACCATCAGGTGGGCCGTATGCTAGTCTGCCTACAAGGGCAATAAGAAAAAAAAACATGACGGTCCCAGTTTGTGAAACAAAGGCTAAGATCGAAAGATTTTTCGTTAAGATTAATATTTAACTTTACTTAACAACTATTGTCTTATTGAATAAGATTGCATCCCCAATTTTAAATGTTGATATTATTATGATGACCATGGTCTACGGCAATATCATAATAAGGCTGGGTATGAACTAAGCGCGCTTAAGCAAAGACTAAAGTCATAGTCGTACCGCCACGTCCTTTATTCACTTGCACAAATAGAGTGGTTTTTGCTTCATTGCATTCAAAAATACTACATCACAACAATAAAAAATAAGTGCGTATGGCAACACTTTTTTTTTAAAATAATATAGTGATTCTAAATACAAATTGCGCGCGAAAACTAAACATCGCGGGTAAAATTCAAAATCGTTCCTCAACATTTCATTTTATTTATGTTTTAAATTATCTTTTGCCTTTTCTGTTCCCCCAAAAGTATTAATATTAGAACTAACTAAATATTATCATTATCTGTACCGACACCAAGGCCATACCCATGTAATTGACGAATATGATGTGATAAACACATTTATTTAAATTTAAGCCAACATTTTAGAATACAATTTAATATCACACATGTCAACGGAACGCAGATTAAAATCGATTATTCTAAGTAATAGCTAGTATTTTTTTGTGATAGACAAATATTTTTTTTATAATGGTGGCTATTTAGTTCTATAAATAAACATTCTTAAACTGCATGCTTTAAAAAACAAGCGCAAAAAAATAGCGGTAAAAATTACCATTATGAAAAATATTTACTTTCTGTACTTACGTATTCAATAAATTAATAAATTATCTCGTAATTCACATAGGTTCATGAAATATCATCTTGTAAAGTCAAAAAAAAAACAAGTCTCCAAACAAACAGCACACCCGCGTAATACTTTGTGTTAAGGCGTAGAAATGCTACGCCGTAGCGACCGTCCGCGTAGACGTACAGGACGACAATGGCGGCATTCCGAACCTCCGTAGCACTGAGACGTACCCGACTTAGTTGTAACCGATTCTGGGGAACGCAAAAAGGTTAGTACATGTTTTTAAAGAATTAAAAAAACATCCTAATATCTTATGATATTGAGATGGTTATGATAATATGCCGTTATTTTAATTTCGCTTTGAAACTGTCGAATTTTCAATTTAACCATTTTTTTTAGCGCGCCAAGTGGGCAAAGGCTCTTGTTGAGTCTTAGTGTTAGCTATTACCGGAGTTTAATAGCATCGCAAAGTGGATGTCATTATACGAATATTCCTGTGGAAATACTTCCACAATGATCCCGCTTTATTCCTATAGCATCATGAAATAAAATCAAACTCACTAATAATACGTACTTATTTATCGTAATTAAGGGTGGGGAGTATATTGTAAGCCCGCCCCATTGGTATAATTACCCTACTTATTTCTACAGCAACTCATTAGGGTTTGAAGTGTGGACCATCCAATTTCAATACAATTGACATTTTAATCTTATGTCTCATGTTGGTTATCGACATTCATAGTTTTTTATTTTTTTTATTGCTTAGGTTGGGAGGTGAGCTCACGGCCCACTTGATGTTAAGTGGTTACCGGAGCCCACAGACATTCACAGCCTAAATACCGCCACCTACCTTAATCGTTTTCATATTTATGAATTACCAGTAAGCATTTAGCATCAGTTGAACAGTGAGCTTGTCCCCGCATCAAATGTTGCTCTGAAAACAAAAATAAAACTTTCAAATACACAAAATTGAGAAACGTAATAATTAAGACAAATAATATATTTCGGAGCTGCTTTCCATTGAGATTAACGCTCTTTTGTTTCATTTCTATTGTACGAAAACAGATTAATAATTGAATTACAGAGCTGGAGAGTATTTACATTTTGTTTTTATTCGTTCTCATGTTTTTTATTGTATATTTTTCCAAACATAATCGTGGTACTTATAGGTCCATCAATTAATGTATTGCTAATTTTGAGATATCGTAATTTCGGAAGAAAAGACTTGTTCGGTTTGAAGGGTGGGAAAGCCGTTATAACTATAAGGTACTTGAGACCTTAGAACTTATATCTCAAGATGGGTGGCGCATTTACGTTGTAGATGTCTATGGGCTCCAGTAATCACTTAACACCGGGTGGGCTGTGAGCTCGTCCACCCATCTAAGCAATAAAAAAAATGTATCTTGAGACATCAGATTGAATTCACGGTTGTATTGCGTTGGCTATTTCAACCTTAACTCGGCCGATCATGTCTTCATAACAGACAAAGGTAAAGTGGTTAGCTGTCTCTACGGGCACGCAATAAATCCTACAAGAAACATGCGATTTATTTCGATTTCAGATACACACTTTCGACAACCTTCAATGCGAACAACTTAAGATCTTATAATCCTTCGCCTCTTTGGTAAAGTTCCCACTAGACACGTTGTAGGTACAAGGCGCAGAATACGTACACACAGAACGGTCAGTGATGATGTTTAATTCGTGCACCTTTTTTTTTATTGCTTAAATGGATGGATGAGATCACAGTCCACCTGGTGTTAAGTGGTTACTGGAGCCCATAGACATCGACAACGTAAATGCGCCACCCATTTTGAGATTTAAGTTCTAAGGTCTCAGTATAGTTACGACGGCTACCCCACCCTTCGAACCGAAACGCATTACTGCTTCACAGCGGAAATAGGTGGGGTGGTGGTACCTACCCGCACGGACTCACAAGAGGTCCTTCCACCAGTAATTATGCAAATTATAATTTTGCGGGTTTGATTTTTATTACACGATGTTATTCCTTGACGGTGGAAGTCAATCGTGAACATTTGTTGAGTACGTATTTCATTAGAAAAATTGGTATCCGCCTGGGATTCGAACACCGGTGCATCGCTCAACACAAATGCACTGGACATCTTATCCTTTAGGCCACGATGACTTCACTATCTTTTTACTATCTTACTATGTATTCTAGTTCTAATTTTCACTTCAATCAACTTTATGATCTAAACTTAATTAGTTTTGTTGCAGGAATTAGTAAACATACCGTACATCTATTTACATACTGTACTCTACTCTACATTACATATTTATTTTATTAAAAAAAAGGGTCAACTATAAGTAAAACTTACAGTAATATTAAGTTTAATTAAAAAATATATTTATTTTAGAGCATCGCTATAACCCTAATTTCTATGTAACATTCTAAACTATATATTTCGCTCATGTTTCATGTTTTTCAATTTTTTAATAATTCTTGATAGGTCGGTGACCCCAAAGCTCCAACGTGTTTGGTGGTTACCCAACGATATATAATTATAATGATAAGCCTTTTATTTCCTACTAAATACTTCAACAGCTATTAACAAGTATGATCACTTAACTAATTTAATACACTTTGGTAGTTTTATGTAGAGACCCGGTATTGGGTAAAGGACACCTCCAAAGATGTCCAATTGTCTCTGTCCTGTGCGAAGTTTTTCCAGTTTTGATCGGCTGTCCTTTTAATCTCATCTTCCCAACGAGTCAATGGTCTACCTCTGTTCCTTTTACCTAGTGGGCTTTTCCAAAATGTTATTTTTACTTACCCAAACATATACTAGATACTTAACTGGTGGTAGGACCTCTTGTGTGTCCGCGCGGGTAGGTACCACCACCCTGCCTATTTCTGCCATGAAGCAGTAATGCGTTTCGGTTTGAAGGGTGGGGCAGCCGTTGTAACTATACTGAGATCTTAGAACTTATATCTCAAGATTTGTGGCGCATTTACGTTGTAGATGTCTATGGGCTCCAGTAACCACTTTACTCCTTAGGTGGGCTGTGAGCTCGTCCAACCATCTAAGCAATAAAAAATAAATAAATAAAAGATAATAAAACGTGATTTCCACCACCCACCACTTTCTACTCTTCATACCGTAACGCATGATTGCTACTAGGCCAAAACAGGCAAGCTGGTGGTAATTACATAAGGCTCACAATACAATCTACAATCAGTGAACAAATGATTTATTAGGAAATTTAAATGTACTAATAGCGCACGTTCACATTATTCTGTGTCGCTTTAGTTGTAGTCCGGCGTTATCTCCGAGCGCCAGCGTTTGCTCGCCGCCGATACAGCGAAGCCGGGACTCAACGATATAAACTTTAAAGGTATTTTATTTTAGAAGTTCCCTTCGTGGATACCTGCGAATTTTCATCAAAAGATACTTAGTAGTAGTTCGAGATTAGACCCGGCCCAACTTTGGAGCTCGCATTTTGTAGGGTTAATCATTGTTTTGCTTATCATATTCTTGTCGGAGACGGTCATTAGTTTGGTAGCTAAACTAAGCGCAGCACGATTCCCCAGAGATGGCAGCACGATTGCGGTATCGTCGGAACTCTGCTAACCGCGCTCCCGATTCCGTTCCCGTCACGAGGACTGTGGTGGATTGGCACACGCTGGGCATCAGCCTGGCTGAATCTGATCCACCATCGCTCCCGTTTAACCCGGACTCTATCCCGTCTCCTCAGGATACCGCTGAAGCCATAGACATCTTAACGTCACACATCACCTCGACATTAGATAGGTCATCGAAACAAGTTGTAGCGGAGGACTTCCTTCACCGCTTCAAATTGTCCGACGATATTAGGGAACTCCTTAGAGCTAAGAACGCCTCGATACGCGCCTACGACAGGTATCCTACCGCGGAAAATCGTATTCGAATGCGTGCCCTACAACGCGACGTAAAGTCTCGCATCGCCGAAGTCCGAGATGCCAGATGGTCTGATTTCTTAGAAGGACTCGCGCCCTCCCAAAGGTCTTACTACCGCTTAGCTCGTACTCTCAAATCGGATACGGTAGTAACTATGCCCCCCCTCGTAGGCCCCTCAGGCCGACTC